>OX451217.1:117580620-117699621 GCA_949628195.1 Phasia obesa
GATTTTTGTGCAGTATTTCAAAACTATATTTCGTCAGCTAAAATACAAAAAGGCTTAATTAATAAACAAAATTAAAATCGAATTTTTGATTGCCTTTTACGAACGCCATTAAACTACATGTCTTGGCAAAATTATACACTTCTGCGATAAAAAAATTTCGCTTTTATTATAAAAGAACAAAAGCACGCATAGTAAAGTATAGCTTTGATTCTACAAAGTTTTATGCTTATCCTGTAAGATTATATTTTTGTTAGTTAGGCTTTTTTGAATTTTAGCTAACGATTTGCTTTTCAAAAGAAAATTAAACATAGACTTAAGTTGTTTTGAAAAAAGTAGTCAGGTATTTAAAACGTAGAAAACCCTTCTGCATTCCGAAATGTATTAAAGTCTACTTTTATGATAACCTAGATACATATAAAAATATCATTGTAATGAATGATAACTTAAACTTAACTTAAAATAACTGCAAAAGTTGTTTTTTTTTTTGCTGCAATCGGAATGCAAAGTTGACACACGTACGTATGAGCTAACCGCTCAATGACTTTGTACCAGAATAACAGCGCCTGTTTATATATACATGAGTGCCTCGATAGACCGATTGGTTTGTCTATCAGTCTAGAGGTTGCGGTTCGATTCCCGCCAAAGACTCTGGGTGTTTTCTGCAGACAAGCAAAAAAAGCTTCGCAGAGTTAGTGTTGTCTTAAAAAAAAAAATCAAATACAGTATTCATTTCCGACCCCATAAAGTATATATATTCTGGAGGCTTATACATAGAGAAGTTGATTAAGCGATGTCCGTCTGTCCGTCTGTAGATTTTTGTTTTTTTAGGTTGGTAGGGTTTTTCTGTTTTGATTTGTACCAGGGACCTTTATAGAAAGCAATACACATAGAGATACCCAGTGAAGCCACAGGGTGTCCACTGGTAAAATATACACGTTTAAAGGTAAAGGATTATTTTGAAAGAAAAGTTTTGGAGGAAATAGATATCTATTTTTTGAAATTTTTTTTTTTAATTTTATAAAAGCAAACTAGGTATTTCTACAACAATGTTAGAGTTTACGATGTAGTTGTAGTCTTCAATATCATTAAGTAGCTGACTACGCGACACTTGTAGCCAACGGAACTTGTTTTCATTTAGTTGCATAGCTTCTGTCATCTATTTCTGTAAAGCGTCTGTAATTTATGTAAAGAATCAACAATATCGATAATGCTGTACATGTCTGTCTAAATAATATCACCGAAGTAAAGGGAATAGAAGATTCAGCACGGCCGAATATAGCATTCTTACTTGTCTTGTTTTAAAGCTGTTTGAGGTACAGCTAAATCGCAATTAACCTTTTAACAAAAATTTCAAAACTAGCAAAAATGTTATAATCGGGTTCTTAAAAAAAAAACAATCGAGTTTAATTGAGTCGAGTCTTCTTGCATAAATATAAATATTTATTTTGATGTAAGTTTCCTATAATTAAAAAGTCTAGAAATTGTAATTTTTCTGATTTATTATAAGTTTTTTTGCAATCGCACAATCTCTCAGGATACAAATTTGGATATTTGCTATTAATTTTTAGAGGTACAATTGAGTCCCTAAGATCATCAAGATATTTTACAGTTGACCTTTAAAAATATACATAAAACAAGAGCAGTATCAGAATTTATCGACGAAGAAATTTATTTGTATTGATATGGAGATGCTTATTTACAGCTTTCCAAACTATTTTTTTCTTGCAAAATTATAGTTTCTGCTGTGTCCGTTAACGCATGTTAACTGAACGGTCACTCAAAATTAATCTTTTTTACTTAACTGCTATAAGCGAATGAGGTGTGTTATTTCTTGATGCACGGATGTGATTAAATTCAACTTCAGTAACTCCTGGGTCATGTGTGCACCAACTTCTTTTAACATAAGCTCCTTAGGAATTCCACATTTAAGAAGAAAGAAAGATAGAGAAACTTTTTTCCCTTTTTAAAAATACTAAAATTATTGGAAATGCCCGAAGAATTTAATTGCGAATTTTATAAAAAATATTTGCAAGTATTTTGCAAATATTCCCTCTATAATACATCTTTGATAGGAGTTATTGATTTCCCTTCGTTTAATAATGTCTTTTATTATTACTCTGCCGTATACGTTAACATTATTTTCTGAACATTTAACGTCAATGAGAAATGTGAAAAAAAAATTATCAGATTATTCTCTCCTGGATATCAAAATTAAATCTCGATTGGCATGCACATACATATGTACATACATATGTATTTCCATTGAAAGCTTTTCCATTTTGAATATGCGGGCCATGTTAAAATAAATAAAACGAAATGTAAGGCAAAAAGCAAAATTAAATAACTTAAAAGCTTCCAGAATTTGTAAGGCAACCATTTGCTAAATCTTTATTTCAATGCATCTGGATTGAAAAACCTCATTTTTACTTCCATTAATACTACGATATGGAGAGAAAAATAAACAAATTTTTTATTCCTTTTTATAAGTGTGTGCTAAAAGGAAAAAATAAGTTTCTTTATAGATACATAAATAAAAAACAAATAATTTTCAACTTACGTCACGGAAAATGAAAAATAATGGTGAATCAAGTTGAGTTTTTAAGTGACTATATTACAGTGAGGAATAATTTCCAAATATTAAACTATGCATCATTTATATATCAATTATACCCGTATACTGAAATTGATAATCTCTAATGGAACAGAAAACATGGCAGATAAATGTGTTAAAGGTATCTGAAACATAAATCAATATTCTGTGCGCTGACAATTTCAGAAGAACTGGATTAATATGTAACATTAAAACACCTAGACATAATCGGCCAGGTTTATGAGAGTGTGGACAAATAACCACAATTATAAACTTACGCAGCAACGAAACCAGCATTTCATTTTAAAAGCAAAGGATACATGACTAAAAATTGCTTTCTTGGTTAGTAATACAGTAGATATACTCTTCAATGACTCCCAATGACAATAATTAAATTTGCTCCAATAGCGATCGCTTCCGTGCAACTACAAAATTGGCAAAAAACATATAACTAAA
The DNA here is from genome assembly GCA_949628195.1 of Phasia obesa. Classification (NCBI taxonomy): domain Eukaryota; kingdom Metazoa; phylum Arthropoda; class Insecta; order Diptera; family Tachinidae; genus Phasia; species Phasia obesa. The sequence goes on from OX451217.1 coordinate 117,583,667, forward strand.
GAACAACATTGAAAAAAAAGTGGAGACACAATAACGGTTCGCTAAACTCAAGACATATTTGTCAAGAGGAGGATCATACTCTGGGAGTAACTCTTCGGTGTTTGTTGTAATCTAACTTAAATATATCAGTTAAGGCGAAATGTTATAATAAATTAAACTCTTTATGAACTACTTATAGTTTTTATTATTTGCTGAACTCTATTTTGAGATGTTTTCAGATATCACAGATTCTTCTTTCAATATTTTTCTTGTTCTTAAAATTACTTTTCATCATGATCTTTACTTTGCACGATACTTTTTTACTATTATGTATGTTTATTCTAATTAAATGTTTTGCACATGTTTATGTGATTTTTTATGCTGCAGTTTATTTCCAGTTTATTTACATAGAGTCAATTATAAAATAACATTCAGTCTTCGGGGTTACATCACGAATTTACTTAAGTATAAAATGTAATACGGGATTGGTTGTTCACGAAAGTAAAGTCAACAAATGGAAACCTTATCACTTAACAAAATCGTTCCAGCACTATTATAGTAAGCAGTGGCGGAAGGTCTTTTAAGTCGATGGAACAAATACTTATAATGTTAGAATATTTTCCTAATTTTTATTCATGTTTTTATATTTTTTTGGGAAGAAAGATAGCGCACTAGTAACAGGAATTCTACTCAACCTTTTAATCGTGGAAACTTTAAAAATTAAAAAGGTGATATTCTTCATTTCTTTTGCATTGATACAAATCTCGACATTTGTTATTAAAATCAAAATTTAATCAATTGGAAAACATTACATTGCATTAAAACTGGATCTAAGTGAATTAAACTGTTGCTTGTCGATTGTATTACAAATTAAACGATGTTTATAGCTTTTCATTGCATCTTCACAACGTCAACAGTTTACATAATATGGTGTTAAATTGTGTAAAAATAATTAAATGGATATATTTCTGATGTTGATAAAAAAATAACTATTAAAAAGGCAATAAGAAACATTGAAATATAATTTAAACATTTAATGTAAAAGTCAGTCTACGAATTAAAATTTTAATTTCATATTATGAGTTTCTACCAAGTGTGTTTAACTCGAGTGCAGTATCTTATCTGAAGACTATTTCCAATCTCTGACAATTTCCGTTTTAAGACTCTTAGTTTTATAGAGCTGCTGTTATGGTTTATGTATTTTCTTTATGTAGAGGTACCCATCCCTGAACAAAATGTATATAAAATTGTAAAACTATTGTAAAACAATAGTGTTTGCAATATCCCGCTTTTATATATAAAAGCTGCTGCCAAGATTAAGAAGCCATTGCACCAAAGAGTTTCAGTTTACTCGTTGAAAAGAACGGTCGTTATTTTTAAGCTCGCAATAAACAAACATAAAATATATTTAGTGTGCGAATATTATGCAAAACAATGAAAAAACAAACAATAATAAAATCTGTTTCATAAAATACAACAAAGTTGTTGGCATTTTTTTATTTTTACGACGGCATTACTACTTTAAAAATATAATAACGAAAACCACAGTAGGAGGGCTCAAATATTACAAATGTAAATAGTGAAAAAAAACAAAAAGACTAATGACAACTTTAACTGGCACGCCAGTTTTTCGAACACGGTTGCTCACCCTTGTCGTTGTCAAGTATTAACAGTAAAACTGCCAAAAATGGAGAATAATATTTAAAAACCAAAAACGTACTCACATAATATTCACATTGTGTAGAGACTCATGCCCATATATTCGAATAAATAACCAAACTACACCACAACACCCGGAGGTTAAATATCTTGGTATACATCTTGATCGACGCTTAACCTGGAAAGGTCGCATAGAAGAAAAATTGACCCAAATGAAGTTGAAAACAGTGCAAATAAATTGGCATATTAGTAGAAACTCAACCGTAAGCTAAGATTACAAACTTCTACTTTATAATTCAATCCTTAAACCAATATGGTGTTATGGCACTCAGATATGCCTCAGCTTCTAATAAAGACAAAATCTAAAGGCGCCAAAATAAAATATTACGTATGATTACTGTCGCACTCTGGTAATTTAAAAATTCCAATATTCACAAAGACCTAAACGTACAATTAGTTAAAAAACATACAGTAACATATTTAAAGAAGCTTGAAACGCATCCAAATCCGCTGGCTCGTAATATCCTAAATGATCATGGTTACGCTCGACTAAAAAGCTGGGACATTGTTACTATCGTCCGAACATCAGAGGCATGACCCACGAATAATGACATCAACCGTGTACTATTATTATCTTGTCTAGCATTGGTTGGACTTAATTAAGTATATTTTATTTTATTTCTTTTTCTTTTATTAAATTTTTTTCTTTTAGACTTAAGATATGAGTACTTGTTAGTAGTTCATGCACATTGAAGACACAGTAAATAATACGAACAAAAAAAAAATTAATCCAAGCACATTAATCAGAAGCCTCGCTACGATGGGAAATATTAAAGCCAACATTTTTCATTTAAGGAGAAAAATTGTAAATTTAACTGTCAAAATCCATATAAAAAATTCAGAATTTTCGCCTTAATATTTCCCTCCATAGTAAGGCTATCTGATATATATATATATATATATATATATATATATATATATATATTGATTGATTGAATCGGAAAAATTGTGTACTTTCACTGCTTTTTCTCTAGGAAATGAGATAGCTAAGCTGAAAAAAGTATCCTATACTGTTTTTTATTATATGTATAGATAACCAAAACTAAATTTGCTGGACTGCATACATCACCATTAAACAAAACAAAGATTCAGATAAATGATAAATTTTTCGTATTAGGGTATTCTCTCACCTGTTGTTCACTGTTGTTATTCACTGTAAAATACTTGTTTTCAACATAATGAATTTGATCAAGTTATTATTGTTTAATATGTTTTATGTAAAATGAAATTTTACTCACTTCAAATATACATACTTTTCAACTTTATTATATCTTTTGGATAAACGTAACGCTGTTTTAATTATAATAGGTTATAGGCCCAGATCCCATAAGGATATGATATAGAAGGATACGTTGAAGTCAAGTCGTGTAAGAGTCCTTAAGTTAAAAATATAGAAGCAAGAAAATAATTGATAATGAACGCATTAACCGGACGAATTCCATTATTGAATGAAGACAATTATGGTACGTGGAAGGCGCAAGTGGAGGCGATACTACACATGAACAGATTGCTGAACATTGTAATAGTCTAAGAGAACTTCCAGAAATGCCAACTGATATTCAAACCCGCGCATATGAGCAATCCGTAAAAGCTCGGCAAAGTAATTTAGATAAGGATATGGATGCAAGCGCGGAAATTTTAATGGCCGTAGAGACAAACATTGTTACAATGTTAAAAAATATGAAAGGATCTCAAGAAATATGCAGTTATCTGCAAGATACATTTGATTGTAAGTCAATAAGAAAGAAGATAGAGTGCTACCGTAAGTTATTAAATATAAAAATGTCTGAAAACCAAACAATATCGCAATTTTTAATTGATTTTGATGTATATGTTTCATGTATAACGGAAATTGGAATCGAGATTGATGAAGACCTGGTCATTATTATAATGCTTGATGCTTCACCAGAACGTTTTTCAGCTGTAAAAGCTGCTGTGAATACTGCAAACGAATTTCCGAATTAAACTATTTTAAAGTCAAGATTACTAGAAATTGGAGATAGATACCTATTTCTAGGTAATTAATGATTTATTACCAAATTGTATAATTGAAAATCTTGCAAATATTGTATAAATTTTTGCATATGTTCTAAAATATACAGTTTTGAGTAATTTATTTTAAATCTGAACCAGTTCTTCATTCATGGGATGAATGCCCACTTATTCTTTATCAATTTTAGAAACTTAGTATGTATATACGAAAACTATTTCTAAATCCGATAAGTCTAGTCATCAACGACCCTTTTTATTTTAAACATATAAGTTGCATCTTTATTATTTTTCTTTCATATTTTTCTAATAGCGTGATAGTCAGAATCATTGCCATAATTGGTACGAAATGACTAAGGAAAGCTTTTCTGCTAAAACTTCAACTCCATTGTTGAAATTATTTTTATTGTTAAAATTATAATTAGCATACACACACAAACGCTATACTTTGATATGGTTAACAAATTTAAACAATTTTTTTAGAAAAATCAATCAATATAGTCTTAGTTTAAACAATTGACAAATTCATGCACACATACGTGTCATATTGGTCTAAAATCCAAAATTGTGTTCGGATACCGGATCTTATTTATTCTTGAAACTTTTCTACAGTGAAATAAAATATTAGAAACGAAACAGCAGTTAAGCAAAAAGTTCATCGCAAAAAAATACACATGGTGCATTCTCTGTATGTAGGAAAGAACCCTGGAAAGTAATTATTAAAGTAATAATATTCTATCCAGATAAATCTTAGAAGAATACTTATGTAGTAAAGAGCAAAAATATACAAGAAAATATGCAAGTAAGAAGAATAAAAGGCGGCTTGTAGCAAAAAAGGTTCGATTTAATATTATTATATATTATTATTTTCAGAAAATGCCTATTCATTACCTTATTACATAATAAAGCCGGGTTTAAAAATGTTTGACAATCACTTTTGCTCTAATCTCTTTTTCGATCAACCATGTTGAAATAAAAAGAATATTATAAAAAAATCTTGATTATATTTTGAGCAGTAAAATAATTAAGTGGAAATTTCATAAAAAAGCATTTTTTCTGCTTTAAATAGTTTTTTATAATTAATTATAAGATGGCTTTTTGTTCTAGCATCCTGTGAAGGCAAAAAAATAATTAAGAAAAAATTAAAATAGAGGTTCAAAGCAATGGAGGTTCGAAGCAATTATACAATACTTTCGCTTCAGCACTCTTTGCTGTTATAGTTTGGTACAATTAGTCCATTTAAATTGTTAAATTTTGTTTTGTTTCAGCGGCTAAAATTATACATCTTAAATATAAAATAAAATAAAATAAAATATGAAACCGAAAGTTATTTTTAATTAAACAAATAAACCAAACGATTTCAATTGTTATCTAAAATTAAATGTACCTACAGGCGTATACTTAATATAGTTAAACACATCTATAAATATGATTAATACGCACTTACACAATAATACTATAAATTATTAAACGAAATTTATTCCATGGAATGCGAATGCAAAACTAAATAAGGTAACAAAGGAAGCTTGGGTGTAAAAGATTCACTTCAGTTCAAAAAAGAATTTTTAATTAATTTTTGTCTGCATTTTTACAATTATCGTACACTTAAAAAAAAGCATGAATTAATGAAGGTATGTTAAAGTCTTTATATTTAAAAATGTGAAAAGAGAGAAAAATGAATCACTGCAGCTAAAACTGTTTTACGCGACGTGTAATTGTCATATGACTTGCCAGTTTGATAAACCATATGTAATTTCATGTGTTTGTCAACATAGCCATTTCACATACGGTTTTAATTTTAGCTTTCAAACGTACATGTGTAACTACATGTGACATAACCTACAATATATAATTTTGCCGCCACACAGTTTTTTATTTGCAACCACAGCTGATGCAAAGATGCAAACCTAGTACTTTTACCCCCTTTTTGGCGCTTTTGGTACCACAAAAAGCATAAAATAACCAAATATTAAGTTGGCATTACAGGATGTCAGATGCTTTGTCACATCAAAATAGAACACGATCTAAATGAAAAATGTCAAATGTATTGTACACATGGAAAATACACATGTTATGTTTGAAAGGGTTCACACGACGTGTATAGAATTTACACATGGAAAAGTGACAATTCATATGAAAAATACACGTCGTGTAAAACCACTTTAAGTAAACTTTTTATTTTTAATAAACTTTTTAGGTTTTTATACAGATAGTTTTTGCGAGCAAACAGAAATGTCAAAACAAAGACGCCTTTAATTAAAAAAAAAAGATAAATATTTTAACCTAAAAAATATAAACATTGAAATCAAAAAAATGGGTTGCATTTATTTTTTAAATATTACGCTCTTTTTAAGGAAATTTTAAAGTTTGCGATTAAAAAGTCTCTGATATTGTCATAATTCTTATAAGAGGAAAAGCTTTTGATGGGTTTTGCTGAAAAAACTTGGTCACAAATTATCTCCAAGTTATCCTGAATTTATTTTTACATACGCCTAACAATTTTGTTAATATTTTTTCCAAAGATATGCAATTATAATTTTCTTGGTCTCAAAACTAGGTATATTTAAAATACGCGGTTTTTTATTAGTATGTACAAATGACAACAAATTCTATTCCAAGGACCATATTTAACTAACCTTGTAATAAGTCTACAATTGACGACGACCCAGATTTATGAATGATATTTAGTAACATGAGTACTACATATTGTTTAGATTTAGCTCTAGCTTGGACAATTCTTAAAACAGTTAATGGCACCAAGTAAATATCGACTCCTATCATGTCGATGATTAATGCATATTTTGCAAAAAAAAAATAACTAGGTGTAAATATCACATTTTGTTTAACTGCTAATAAATAATCTTTTGTTGATTATAAAACGCGAAGTTATATTGTTTTTAATACACCCTTTTAAAGAGAAATTCACTTCATTGTTAAGCCCAATATTTAGTATAATAATGAGTTCAGCTAGAAAAAATTTTTCAATTCTGACTTAACGTGATTCGCAAAGGAACTATCAAAATTTTATACATAAAAAAGCAAAACAACGAGCTGTGTGTTTTAAACCTGCGAGTACACAAAACATATTTGCAAAGACAAAAATAGCAACTATTTTTAAAATATGATTTTTTGAAGTCTTTGGAATATTTAAATTATTTAAAGTATTTTTAAAATTTAATGGAAATTCTTTATCAACAAGTCAAAATTATATGTCAAACTTATTAGACTTAAGAAAATAAAATTTGGTTGTAAAAATTATTAAGGAATTTTTTTTTTGGGTAGAAAATTCTTTAGAATTAGATATTTAAATCGTAGATTAAAACCACACAAATAAATATGTATGTATATGTAAATAAAAATATGAAAAAAGTTCTACAAAATCACTTTTAAAAAGTGAACAATGTGTTTTTATCAAAATTTTAGAAATGAATAAACAGCATAAAATATTTTAATAACTCACTTAATTTTCTATTAAGTAAAGAGTAAAGAACAACAAATAAAATTAGTCATTATACGTCGAAAACAGTGAAATGTCGGAAAACCCTTTAATTTTTAGTAATTATCATATCATAGCGGCAGTGGCAATACATTTGTACAAATTTTACTGTCGGAAAACCCTTTAATTTTTACTGTTTTTTATAAGAGTCATAGTTATACACTATCTGTGAAAATTTCAAGAGTCTACCTATTATGGTAAAAAAATTATTCCATATTTATGCAAAACACGTCACTATCGGAACACCCTTTAACTTTTACTATTTGTTATAGTGGCCATAGTAATCATCACATCACATCCTGTAAAAATTTCAATATTCTACCTATTATCGTTCAAAACTTAGGCCATATATACACTTGCTAATCACGGCACTATCGGAACACTCTTTAATTTTCAGATTTAATTTTGTATACTTGTTAATAAAGCGAACATAGTTTTAATTACTGTCTGGAAATTTTAAGTGGTTGCCTCCTACAGCTCAAGAAATAAAGACTTAAACGCAAATGACACGTCACTTTTGGAACAACCTATAAGTTTTAGTATTTGTTGCAACAAACAGGTATATACTTTCGGTTAAAATTTAAAGATCATATTATGATTCAAAACTTAGGCAACATGCATTCACATCACGTCACTATCGAAATACACTTTAATTTTTAGATTATTTTTGTATACTTGTTTATTTAGAGAACTAAGTTTTAATTACTTTTTGTAAATTTTAAGTGTATGCCTCCTACAGTTCAAGAAATAAACACGTATACGAGAAAAACACGTCTCTAGCGGAACACCCTATAAGTTTTAGTATTTGTTGCTATAGCGCCAACAGTTTTATACATCTGTAATTTCAAGAGTCTACCTATTAGGGCGCTGGCAGACGCTTTCTGCAGTTCGTTATGCCAAAGATCTGCATGTCTTTTACTGGGTTCATTCACCGGAGTCTTAGTCTTCCCTGTCTGCGATTTCCATGGCAGTAATCGTCCAACACCTTTTTGGCTGGAGCTTTGTATTCCCTTGACCGACATGACCCAAACAGTGCAATCGCTGTTTTTTGATGCGCTGAACAACGTTCGCGTCGGGATATAGCACGGTTCGTGAGCTATATGACGTATATACTCCTCCTTAACACCGATCCGTCGAGAGAGATATATTCTCTTAAAATCTCTGCTTAGCCCAAATAAGAATTTGTTTCCCAGCACAATCCTTCACTTTATTTCCATTCTGCCATCGTTATTTATGTTTATGGCGGAACCGAGGTATATAAATTCTTCTACTAAATAGACGCTGCAACTACCGGCCTTCACAATGTCGCCTATCTTTCGTCGCCTTTCCACCGTCGCGACGTTTGCCTGGCAGATTCAAATATGAGTTTGGTGTTGTCCTCATTTACCATTAGCCCCATCTTCTCTGATTCCGTTTTGATTCTGGAAAAAGCATTCTATCTTTCCGACGATATCAATGTCGTCAGAAAATGCGAGGATGATGTGGCCTTTAGTGTTTACTGTCCCTGTTTTATTAACTTCTGCTTTTTCCAATATTTTCTCCATCAATATGTTGAAGAAGTTACATGATAAGCTGCCGCCTCGTCGACGAACTCTTGTAGTGGTGAATAACTCGGACAGGTTGTAGTGACAATCAGAGTCATTTAACAAAGGCGTACAATTTCTGATGTGATCTCACACGCACACATTGGTTCAAACAACTTTTCTCTTATCGGCGTGTCGAAGCGGTTTTATAGTCGATAAAAAGGTGTATGTATCGCTTTTTCATGATTTGCAGCTATTTTGTTTTTGAGCCGGCCAATTGCTGCTTTGATTTCATCTGGGTTAGGGGATAAATCTTCATTATCTATAATTGGTTGTGGGTTGCTTCGTTCACATGATTCTTCAGCCGCTAACAAGCTAGAGAAATGATGCTTCCAAGTCCTCAACATACTCGATGTCTCTGTCATCAGATTCCCGCGAATTTATGCCAGTAGGCAACTGTTCGATTGTTGTTTTACTCATTGATAGAATTTTCTGTCATCATTTCAGTTTCCATATACGTTCCTCAATCTCCCTGCATTACCGTCTTTCACTTTCTCTTTTCTTCCTTCGGAAAAGACGATCTTTCTCCATCCTCAACTCTCGGTATCACTCCAACATATCCCGCTTTGCCATTGGTCCCAGAAGTCGCCCTATATCTAACATTCTTGGCTTCATCGTCGGCTTTACACTCTTCATCATACCATTAATTACTTTGCTGTAAGCAATTTCTTCTTCGTCAGCTTTTATTACTGAGTTGTATATGTGTTGCCATTTTCCGTTGATATCATCAGGAGGAGGATCTAGTAAGCTTAGGCTGTAGTCTGCGAATACAGTTTTTGAACGTCTAGCTTTCTCTTTGTATTATAACGAAAGCGTTTTGGGGCACTTATACGAGTGCGTACCTTTGTTACTACACGATAGTGGTCCGAATCTATGTTGGCAGTTCGGAATGTTCGTGCGTCCAATAAGCTAGATGCGTGCTCTACATGGTCCATTTGATTTTTCGTTTTTCCCTCAGGCGACAGCCACATTGCCATATGCTTTTCGTGAGGTTTAAACCTGGTGCTGCTAATTAACATGTGGTGGCCAAATCGATCAGCATCACTCTGTTAGGGGAAGTGACATCGTGGAGACTGAACTTACCGATGCACAGAGGGGTATTTTGCCAATCTAGCCGGACATTAGGCAAAAAATTAATTTTGAGAAATGTAAAAATTTAAGTCGTAGCTCGACAGACAACAAAATTCTGCATCGTATAATGAATTTTCAAGGCTTTTGCTTGAGATTTGTCTTTCTGGGACACTGTTAAAATCAGGAAAGTTGAGTAAATCGCATACGATTTTGAGAGGTTTATAATATATATTTTTGGTGACTAACCTAACAAAGATTTTGTATTGATTGTTTTTTTTTTCTGTGAAAGGGTTTATTAGTAGCTACTTATGTTAATTTTTATAAATTTTTTTTTAATTTTAATTATAATACATTTTGTTCAAAATTAAAAAAAAAATTTTAAAATTTTTTGTCAAACAAAAAAGTGTAAAGCTTTTTAAGAGTGATCTCCATCGCTATCAATAAAAATGTTTTATATCACTACAAAATTTTATCTCTACTTTTATACTGTAAAAAAAACATTGTGTGTATTTGCGCCATTTTTTGCGATTTTTTGAAAATTTTACCTTTTTATGTTTTTTCTTATCTTGGAAACGAGTAAGAAACCCTTGTATATTCATAAAAAGTTTTGGTTTTTAACAACTGAAGGTAGATGTTTTTTATTTAAATCATTACATCTAACACTGTTATTACCTGTAAAAAAAACGAGCAAAAGCGTAAAACAGTAATTTTACCCACCCCCATAGCTTACATATATACATACATACCTGTGCAGCTGCGTTGTAAATGACGTTATTCCTGGAGTAAAAATGTACCTGTATTAAATAATTTTTTAAAATAATAAAAACCAAAAGTAGAGTTTAACAAAACAAATCTGACCTGCAGTTAATAATTTGTTTACTATAAATTGTGGTTATTGTACAAAATTGTAATCATAATCATTTTGAAGCTTCGAGAATAAAATGGAAAAAGTATATACAAGATTGGAGTTATTCCAAATAGTAAAGGAATCTAATGCTAATACCGCTGAAGAGAAATTGCAATTTTTATTTAGAAAATTGTGCGACGTTTCAAAATATCCAGGAGATGGTGATATATTAGCAGTAAAGGACTGTTTAAAGAATTTAAAAAAAACTTTAAATTATATTGGCATTCCGCACATAGAAAAATAGATCGTTTTTTAACTATACATGCCACATGGCTGAAAGGAACAGTGACAATACCCGTATTTGACAGTTCGTCTTCAGAACGACTACAAAAGCCCTTCGTTGAATTAACTGAAAGAAGTAAGAGAAGAAAAACTGAAATATTGAGATATCAGTTCGATGCTGATTTATTGATGCATGCTGCGCAAACACAATTACAAACTTGTGGGATGAAAGATGCCTCAAGTCTGCTTCAAGAAATTGTGCGTTTTCCGACAAGAGCTACAAAACTCAAGAAGGCATACAAAGCTGTACAAGAGGATCATGGCACTCATCATCATCTTAGTGCAAAGGAGAAGTTGTTTGAAATAAATTAATTGTTATAATTTTAAATAAAATTTATCGTTAGAATTATAAATAAGTTATTACTATGAATAAATTAATTATTTTCCAATAAATAAAATACTATAAAATAACAAATTACAAAAATATTTTTTTAATAATATTCTTGGGAGGCGGGGATGGGTTAGGCATTTGAAAGCTTAAAAATGAATATTATTAGGAAATTGTCAAAAAAAATAAAATTTTTTTTTTCACAGGGACGTTTTGGGGTGGGATTGCCCATAAAAATAAATTTTTATGGTTTTAAGAAGTATGTAATCTATTTCTTTTAATAATTGCATTATTTTTTCAAATAATATTTTATTTCACCGCCCACAAAAGGGGCGGGGCTAAAAATGGCATTTAAGAATTTCTTGAGTCCAACTTTAAGTTTTTGAACATTCTTTGACCTTAAAAGTTGTAATTGCTAAACAAAATGACGGGAAATTTAAAAAAAACTAGCATTTTTCAGAGGTAGGATTAGTTCTTCTAAGGGGAACTTTTTCTCCTTGGTCCGATTTCTCCTATTTTCCACCCTTGCTAGTCTATGACTATAACAGATTTTTCTGCGAAGTTTCATTAACCTAGGGGCACTTAGTACATTTTTAGAGCCAATATAAACTAAAAAAACGTAATGTCCGGCTAGAATGGCAAAATACCCCTATGTGCGTTGGTTGTTACAAAAATGTTCTCTCTGCCTATTGTGCCATTGAAATCCCCAAGAAGAATTTTAATGTCATGGCCAGGGCAGCAGTCGTAAGCCTATTCGAAGCACTCGTAAATCTCGTCCTTGGTCTCTTCATCTTTTTCTTCCATCGGCGCATGAGCACGGAAAAGGCTGCTAAAAAAAGAATTTTCGATGATGCGGATTGTGGCCGGCAGTTCGTCAACCGGCAGGATGCCAATTTTCGTATTCGCTTGTTTACAACAAATCCACATCCAAACTGGTGTTTACTTTCATGGAAGTTGTAATAGAGGTCGCAGTTTTTCATTTTGTTAACGCCGTGCTCCATCCCTAAGGATGCTATTTAAAATATTATAAAATGTAAATATGAATTTGCGCTAAACCAATAGATTGTAATTTTTACTCCCATTGCCATTTCTAGAGTAATTGTTAAAAGGATAAAACTGTTTAAATTGATTAAAGGAAACATAAAATTGTTCACGCTTCCTTTGTCCTTATTACTTGTTTTTTTTTTCTAGTAAGTGGTAGAGCAACTGAAGATTTAGACAAACGCAAAATATATTACAATCTGTAACAATAAGAACTAAGGTAAAATAAAATAATGACAATAATAAAATAAAAATATAACGGCAATAACTAAAACTACAAATACAATCAAGAGAAAGCAAACATTTTAAAAGATAAGGAGGAAAAAGAAAAATAAGAAAAGGTGACGGATGATTGAAAAATATCGGAAATTTAAATAAATATTGCTGGTTTAGACTATTTGTTTTTCTGCAGACCCTTTGGTTTTTGAAAGCTATCAAGTTTTTATGTACATTTTTTTTCTTAAGTATAAATGTTTATTATTTGCCCTTAATATATTTCTTGTAAATTGTTTTGTTGCTCGTGTTGGGTGGGATTTCTTCATACATTTCTTGGCAAAAAATATAAGGAGAGCTCATAGATAGTTAAACTTTGATGCATATGCTTCTATCAACTTTGTTAAGAAAATTTTAAAGTTTCATCAAAATTGACCACGCTTATCGCCCCCACCCATATAACGCCCAAAGTTTTGTTTCTCAACCGATCATAACGAAACTTGGCACAAGTTATCAGTATTATGAAATTGAAATATCTAGAAAGTTTCGTAAAAATCTGCCACGCACAACGCCTATCGCACATGTAATTAGAAAATATATTTTCTCCCAAAATTTTAATTTCTTCTACCACAAATTATCAGTGTTATAAAGCTGAAATTTATAGAAAGTTTAAAGAAAATGTGTTACGCCTATCGCCCCCTAATTCACAACAACTGATTCTAAATAATTAATTTCAATGTAACTGTTTGAGCCGTCTTACCATCTACCATCGTAAATACTAAATTGTATTTTATCGTAAATTTTTTATCACAGTATTATTCAAAGCAGCAATATCGGAATTCATTTTGTCAACAATCCTTAATATCTGTTCCTTCGTTTCCTTATCGAATTCAAAATAAATATGACGACAGTATCTAGTTGATGCTGGAGTTTTGTTTCGCCAAAACTCCTTTTCTGAAGTCGACTGTAGCCTTAATGGCACCAAAGATGCTAGTAACAAATTTTTGTCAGTTACGTCAGCGGAAAAATTTTGTTTGTATTGTTTGAATGTCAAGATGAACCATCGCAACCCCATTTAGATGTTAAGATTAACCTATTTTCCTCCATGTTCTTTATTTCTCAACTGCAAAATATTAAAAACAAACGATTTATCGTATGATCCATTAAACTTTGCAAGCTAACAGATTCATCTTTCTCAGTTATTTTAATAGTATTCGGGTAGCAGTTTTCTTTTTCATCTTTAAGTTTCGCATATGGTGGTAAAATATCGTATCTTTCTTCTTTGAGAAATTTTTTAATGCACTCGTATGGATATTTTGTAAGTTCTGCAAGGCTACTACAGCAAAAAAAGTAAAGTAGGATTGACTTCCTTTCTAAGGAAGGAGAATTAAGATAAATACTTTAAGATTTCGCGAGATAGAAAAGTTTTCAAAAATTAAAAACACATAATTACATGAAGAGTGATAGATTGTAATTGGCATAAAAAACGATACAGGTCATGTCGTTTGACATATCAATATGAATTTATTATTTGCCTTTAGTATATGGAGGTGAAGAGCTGTATAGTTTTTGGGCATAATCGGGAGGGGGCAAGGGATAATTTCCTGACCGCCAAATTTTGTGAACGCTCTACAGGTCATACCGTAAGACATATTAAAACGAAATTTTGAACGTATATATTCTTATATATATATTCTTTATATAATATATCCATAAAAATATCTGTTTCCATTGGGTATGGTAAAGATGAGTGTAGGCCACCTTAGTTTAGTTTTTATAAAATTTATAACTTGGTTCAACAGTATGGAATATTATGGGAATTTTATTTATTAAATCAAAAGAATAAACTCCCACCTTTCATTTGATTGTAACCAGGGCACGAAGGTAGATAAAGTAACCTTTTTTTCCAAGAAAAACCTAAAACTGCATTTTAAAGTGCCATCATTAAAACTTGAATATCTTGCAAACTATTATCGTTTTCCAATATATTTTTTTATTTATGTGGAAAAATTCATGATAGTCTAAGGCGGTTTTTACAAAGTTTCATTTAGGTAACTTTCCCGAGTTATTTTGAAAAATAAATTAAAAAAAAAATTATGAAATTTCATGTTCGAAAAATGTATTTTTTGCCAGTAAAATCCCACTGTGCCCCGCATTGAAAAGCTTCATTTGAGAAATGCAATTTTTTGTGTTGGTTAAGATTTTTCTGCAAAGATCACACTGTGGTATGGACGCAGTCGTTCTTGATGAATTGAAAAAACATTACGACTGTGAATTTTTAATTCAAATAGTATATTAATTCATTTAAATATAATTTTATATTTTGTAAATTTAAATGTAAATGTAAATACTACTGCGCCGTATGCAGCTTTGTATGGGATTGACGTGATGTTATTGCTTACAAACTTGCTTGCGTATGACATGATATTTGTTCGCGATGTTTCACTTTATAGTATTTCCTTTTAAGCGCTTAATGCAGTGCATTTTAGATGCTCTAAATGGTGTAGATGGTTCTGGATTAATTATTTAAAACAATTAAATAAAGAATGCCTGGCATCGATACTTCCATCTTGCTATTATGCATTTAGTCTAACTATTATGCATTGAAGTGATACATGTGCTACAGTGAAGAATATTATTTTTATAAGCATTTAATTTTTAAACTAAGAGAAAACTAAGAAGAAGAAATAAGCGCGTTCAATATATTAGGTATAAAACCAAATATTTACGATTGTGTTCCTTTTCTTTTTCAGCACTTGCTATAAGACTAAATAGAAAACATTTTAAATTGAGAACACCCTTGTCTTACATTAACATCTTGACAATCTATGTTTTGGTTGGTACAATTTATATAAAATTTAATTTCTTAAAAAACAATTAAATGGAGATTTTAATACTTTAGTTGTAGAGTTGTTTTTATTTCATTTTAAACATGTGTTATTTCGACAGACATGTCTGCATTTTTGTCTCTGGCATCTATGTATGTCAACCAAGAAAACTCGCATATCATTGCCAAGAAGCCAATACATTCACAGAGAGTAGCAGTTTGGTGTAGATTTTGGAGTCATCATTGCCTAATTTTTTTTTTCGAAAGTTTAATAATAATTAAATAGTATAGAAGAGGATAGAAGATAATTATAATTTAATTACCTGAAGTAAAGTTCTTTGCAAAAATATGTGAACAAATTAATCCTTTTATCTTATATACATAAATAAAAATGCATTTTAAGTTAGTTTTAAAAATAAATTTAAGCTCATATCCTTAAGCTCATATCCTTAAGCTCATATTCACTATACTGTGTTGCTGCAAGCCGAAACCATTTTCACCAATCCGACCAATTTGAATGATGCTGATTGGACACCCGATATTGAAAAAAATGGACCACAACCGCTAACACAAATCGAAATTGATTACATTGTGGCTAAGATGGGATAATCACAACAAAACTCCGTAATGTTGACATCATTTTTGAAAAGCAAATACTTTCACCTACTCCCATGATATCCCAGGTTTAGTGAAAAAATTGGTAATGGATTATATCGCTGGCGTTTATTTATCGATGGTTCAGTTTCAAGTTTGAAGGCTGTGCTATTGCACAAAACGAACAAAAAACCATCTATTCCATTGGGACTCAGCACAACTATGAAAGAAACGTATGAAACATTGTGCGAAATTTTGGAGAAATTCAACTACAATGTACGCAATTGGAAGATTTGTTGCGATCTAAAGGTTGTTAACATAATACAAGGCATTGTGTTAAAGGGCGGTTTTCCAAAATACTTCTGCTTCCTTTGTAATTGGGATTCACGATACACAGGAAATCAATATCAATATAAAGATTGGAAAGCAAGAACTCCCGAGCTCGAGAAAAAATTAGAATTACGGAATAAACCTTTGATAAAGGATCTTCATGATATTTTGTTGTCCTCGCTCCACATGAGGTTTGGAATAGCTGGGAAATTCGTCGAAGTGGTAGTCAAAGATATTGATGACGCCTATGACTGTTTGAAATCCATCTTTCCAAAACTGAGTAAAGCTAAAATTAGAAAAGGTACGTATTGTTGTCAGTATTTTAATATTGTAAAATTTGTTCACTACAATATATTCGCATTACCAATAATTTATAGGTAAATGTCTTTTTATATTTAAAACAAGTATTCTCAATGGACCGGATATACGAAAATTAATGAAAAGCTAATCTTTCACAAATATGCTTTCGAACCATTATAACCACCTCTTTGCATGGGACGCATTGAAAAAAGTCATCGAAGGCGTTTTAGGAAAGAACCGTGTACAGCGAGATGACATACAGACACGAGTGGACAACTTGCTGTATTATTTTGAAAAAATCAATTTATCCATGACGTTAAAATTACATTTCCTGCATTTCCACCTTGATACCTTTTTGGCACAATCATCTCAGGAATCGGACGAATAAGGAGACCAATGCCAATGGAAAAGCGATTCAAAGACAAAAAATTGGATACATTGCTTGCGGAGGTTTGTTGGTGGAGTTATCAAATTGTGCAGTTTGAAAATAAAAGCACCGAAGATGAACATGAATATGAACAATCTACGAAGAAAATAAGGTCATCAGAACCACAAGCTTCAACTTCAACGAGGATGGATAGTGACAATAATTGAAAATGTTATAAATTTTGTTTCCATGCATAGATAACATATAAAAATCTTCATCCATTTATTTTTTATGAATTAAAAATAAAAATTTCAATATTTTAGGCAAAAATTTTTTTTCTTCATACATTTACTTAACTGCGAAACTGTAGCTTATGTAGCTAAACTCTGTATGAACTGATTAAAGGAATTGTAATTCTCAATATTTTTAAATTTGTTTGAGCTTATTCGGACTAGTAATTCTCGAGTTATGACGAACAAAAGAGCCTAAAACGTGACAAATTCCCCGATACTTACTACCTGCAAATTAATTTTTAAATTATTATTTGATGTACCATGACCAAACGAATGATGCAGAAGTTCTTCTTTTTGAGGCTACTTTCATAAATAATTATTAGAATTGAGTACCGAATCAATCACCTCAAAAATGTTGTACTGTGTTAGGGACGCCAAACCAGACTAGCTTTTAAAAATCCCGGAATTCTGAATTTTAATATACGGGCATAAAAACACTGTTAGTTGTTTAGGATTCCATTTCTTAATACATTACATACATTATTTAGTTTAGAAGTTTTTAAAATATTTACTTAAATCTTGGTCCGACTAAAACCGTGTTCCGGGTTTTACTTATTTTTAAATTATTCTTAAATTTTGCAATTGTAACATAAAATTACTAAATCCGTTTAATTAAAAAGTTTTATTTCTAATTTTATTTTTAACATTATTAAACTTAAATAATGGGTAATTTCTTTTCCGAAAATTTATAAAATAAATATTTCATAAAAGTATCATAAAATATTTATTTCAAAAAATATATACATACATAAATTGAAATGGATTATAATGTGGAGAAGCATATCCATATATTAATTTCGCCAGTGCCTAACTAACTCATTAGGTGATTTTTCCAAAATTTATAAATAGAAGCTCATATTCTTATGCTTAGAACTTATTGTCTTCCTCATAATAACGAAAAATTACTTATCGCTCTGACAAAATCCTAAATTTAGTTATTGCCAAATTATAATAATGGGCCTAAATTAGATATTAATTTGAATTGCGAACTATATTAGCATGATCGCAAGCAGATTTAAGCATAAGTGCCCGTAGTGTGGGTATAATACCCTGGTATTGACTCTGTGAATAGGGTTATAATCAATTCAAAAATAATTTTAATAATTACTATGCTGGTTTTGCACAATTAGTTTAAAAGGTGGTTCCTTAAACTCCGAACTCGTAGTACCAGCAAAAATGATGCTTAACATTCAGTTCGCATAAAATAAGTCGTTACCGTCACAAATATCATATAACATCTATGAAATGATATTAAACGATCGGAGGATGAAAGTGTGTGATGTGACTGTGACTATCCGCTCAATCTGTGCGGCTGCATGTAAAATGACTCTATGAAAAATCGCCCAAAAGCAAAAATGAAAAATAGCCCAAGGAATCTTCATACAAAATTGGATAATATTTCATATGAAAATTAACCCAACAATTTTGGGTGTTTTTGGAGAATTATTCATTTATAATAAAAGATCACCCATTTTTAATAATAAAAGTAAAGAAATAATGGTTTGTCTTAAAAACGATATATTTTTAATAAAAAATTATCACTAATAATCAGTCGTTATAAAGTTTACATTAAACCGAAGAAGTGTTAACATTAAAAATTTATCACGATATTAACTGGAAAAATAAGAAAACAAAAAATATAAATTTACAGAAAATATATTGACATCGTTAAAAAAAAAGCTTCTAATTATTTACGTACATAAATTGTTTTGGCAAAGAAGCTGTTTTGTTTCTTCGGTCGGAGCGATAAGTATAAGTATAAGTTTTTCGTTATTATAAGTAAGCTGAAAATAACCTTTAGCTATCACATACCTTAAAGGCAAGTTATACTAACGAGCTTTACCCTCTTATTGTAACGAAAAACTGCAATAGTTATCGCTCCAACAAAATCCTAACTTTAGCTATTGGGAAGTTATAATAATGTTTAATCCTTAATGATTTTTCCGAATTTTTTAGATGAAAACGACAAACAAGCGATACATTCGGAGTACCGAGAATTGCATTTTCTTGCATTTGAAGAAATATTTACAAAGAATGAAACTAATTTCTGTAACTTTTGGCAACGAATTGCTAAAATAAAGCGAGAATCCAAAAAAGGTCTTCCAATTTAAACAGAATTTGTGAAAAAAATCAAGATTCTACCACATTCGTGTGCAAATGTAGAATTAATATCGAAAATTTCGATGTTCCTTAGAAAATGAAACTTTGGGTGAAATATTCTCTAAAGATTATTTAAAATAAAAAATAAGCAAAAATGTAAAATTCTGAAATGTGTTTCTACTATTTAGGAATATATATGTGGCGCAAGCTTACGAAAGAGACCTTATCTTACAAAACAACATTTTATGTTTCTGTGGCTCCAAATGATTTTTTGAGATCAACTACAAAAAAGATTTTATTTCCAACTTTAACCTTGACTATATCAAAACTATACTTTTGAACTGAAAACTTCAAAACAACATAACTTCGTTAATTTCGCAGATTTGTGCCTGATTTTCTGCGTTCTGTCCAGAATTTTGTACTTTATCAAAAAACATCGATAACTCAATTTTGAGCCCTGGCAAGCTTACAAAATTAGCTTGTAAAATTAACTTGAATTATTATATCACCTATCGTTTTTAAAAATATTGTGTTCATTTTTATATGTATTTTTATAAAATACATAAAATTATTAGAATGTGTGGTTTCTTTTGTTTTTTACTTTACCATACGTAGTATAAGCTAAAGTATAGTAATCATGAAAAAACTCAAGGTCGGGATTTCGACGTATTTATACGTTTTGAGGTCCCCTGAATCCATTTTGGCTATTTTCGCGATGATGTCTTTGGGTGGGTGGGTGTGTATGCCACTATTTTTGTGGAGTTTGTACAGGTCATACCGTACGACATATTTAAACGATATTTAGTATGTACCTATGGGTTATGAAGATGAAGAGCTGTATAAATTTTGGGCATAATCGGGAAGGGGAAAGGTGTAGTTTACTTACTCCCAAATTTTGTAAACGCTCTACAGGTCATACCGTATGACTTATCAAAACGAAATTCAATATGTGCCTTTAGTTTATGGAGATAAAGAGCTGTATAAATTTTGGCGATTTGGGGAAAGGGGTAGCTTACCTAACACCCTAAACAGAAAATAATAAATTTTTCGATTCGAATATACTTTGAACTTTTATGTTATTTATGCCGATTATCAAAACTAAAGTGCCGAAAATGCCGATTTTTTTCCTTACTGTACTTCTACTATATTATGGTTTTTTACAAGGGTGTTTCATTAAAGCTTTAATGTTCTGTAATATTATTGTATTCCATATAAAATACTTTTGTCAAAAGTAGATTGTTTACAGTTACAATAAAATATTCAGCTTTAGCTTAAATATAAGGCCTTCGTGCCAAACCATATCGAATGCTCGAGAAACGTCGATAAACAGCGCAGAACAGTATTTTTTTTCTTCAAAGGTCGTTTTAGTTACATTTACTAATCTGTGTGTTTGTTGGATCGTACTATGTTGTTTTCTGAAGCCGAATTGATGGTTCGGAATACATCCTTTCGCGCTAAGAATTGGATTCAGCTTAGTTATTAATATTCTCTCAAACAACTTTGACATGTTTGATAAAAGGCTTATAGGTCTGTATGATTCTACTTTTGTGTGGTCTTTTCCTGGTTTAGGAATCATAGTAATCAAAGAAACCTTCACTCTGTGGGAAAGTTCTCAGGACGTACGATGGCATTAAAAACAAACAGTATAATTCTGCGACCTATGCGGGGCAACTAAACTAATATCTTGTTACTTGTTCTGTCAACGCCAGGGGCCTTTTTGTTGTTAACATCCGTTATTGCCCTTTCAATATCGCTAAATTGAAATCTGAGGGGTACTTCGGTACTAGTCTGTACTGGTGGCAACTCAGCTATATCAGTACATACATATATTTGGAGTAAAAATCTTCTTCAAATGCTCAACAAATAAATTGCCTTTTGCGATATCATTTCTTGCCCAGTCTCCACAAGAAGTTCACAAGGGAGGCTTACGTACGACTAGATTTTTAGGGTTTATACATGCACGCCATAATGAATGCTCTGATTGTGCAGAAACCTTGTATTGTATTAACTAACCCAAATTACTCTAATTTCGATTTTATGTGCGAAGATGGCGAACTTTAACATAACGAGTGATTTTTTAAGAGCTTGAGAACTTTTTTTAAAAAAAAAACGCATAAAATTTGCAAAATCTCATCGGTTCTTTATTTGAAACGTTAGATTGGTCCATGACATTTACTTTTTGAAGATAATTTCATTTAAATGTTGACCGCGGCTGCGTCTTAGGTGGTCCATTTGCCAATTTTGGGCAACTTTTTCGAGCATTTCGGCCGGAATAGCCCGAATTTCTTCGGAAATGTTGTCTTCTAAAGCTGGAATAGTTGCTGGCTTATTTCTGTAGACTTTAGACTTGACGTAGCCCCACAAAAAATAGTCTAAAGGCGTCAAATCGCATGATCTTGGTGGCCAACTTACCGGTCCATTTCTTGAGATGAATTGTTCTCCGAAGTTTTCCCTTAAAATGGCCATAGAATCGCGAGCTGTGTGGCATGTAGCGCCATCTTGTTGAAACCACATGTCAACCAAGTTCAGTTGTTCCATTTTTGGCAACAAAAAGTTTGTTAGCATCGAACGATAGCGATCGCCATTCACCGTAACGTTGCGTCCAACAGCATCTTTGAAAAAATACGGTCCAATGATTCCACAGCGTACAAACCACACCAAACAGTGCATTTTTCGGGATGCATGGGCAGTTCTTGAACGGCTTCTGGTTGCTCTTCACTCCAAATGCGGCAATTTTGCTTATTTACGTAGCCATTCAACCAGAAATGAGCCTCATCGCTGAACAAAATTTGTCGATAAAACACATTTCGGACCGAACACTGATTTTGGTAATAAAATTCAATGATTTGCAAGCGTTGCTCGTTAGTAAGTCTATTCATGATGAAATGTTAAAGCATACTGAGCATCTTTCTCTTTGGCACCATGTCTGAAATCTCACGTGATCTGTCAAATACTAATGCATGAAAATCCTAACCTCAAAAAAATCACCCATTATAATTATGTCTTCCATAGCATTTTCTACAGAAGGTTTGGCTGTATTGTTCCTAGTTCAAATATTTTGTAACCGTTACAATTTTTTATAATAAAATTATACTTTTATTTACTGCATGTGTATGTATTCAGATATGTATAAACCTTTACAACAAATTTGTAAGCTATCTAACAAATTTGTTGTAAAGGTTTATAGTAGATTAAAAAGATGGTAGAAAAAAACTTTAATCAACGGCAACGTTGATCAGAATAACAAAATGATATTGAATCATGCATGGGAAGTAGTAATTACAAATATAGTACAAAATAATGTTTACACAATTTGTAATTTTAATATAGATTGAATAAATTTGAGGTGTAAAAGCTCTATAAATATGTATATAACATTAAATATAAAATAAAATAAAATAAAACAAAATAAAGACACCGATGATTACATATTACGAAGATTTTCATAATTTATTCAAATAAAAAACTTAGTCCCAGGTATGGTCTCCATAATATTTTCAAAACATATGAAATGAAATTGTATATTTATAACAAATTTTTCGAATCGAATTACCTACAACAAACATTAACTGTTGTAAAATAAATTAACGATAAACCCTATAACAGGGTCTTTATATTATACAACCAAGCAAACATTTTTTCTTTATTTTTATTCTCTATATATTTTTTTTAATATTAGTCCTCACATGATTTTGTGGAGATATACTTTTGACTTATATACTTTAGTACTAACGCTGGAAAAATATCGTATAAAAGTTGTTTACAAAGTTTAAAGTTAGCATTAGTTATATGAATGTTTTCTCTAAATTGTTAATCAAATTAAAATGAAATACAAATAAATTGCACAAATGTTTAAGTTTTGTGCAAATTCTTTAAAATTTCTATCTCTCCTTTTCCTAAAAAAAAAAAAAAACATTTGGTACAATTTGTATTTCTACGTTCGCATGTTGCTTGTTTCCTTCAACTTCAAACAAATAAATTAAGGTTATGTGTATTGGATATTTGGTTTAACAAAAAACTATACGTAGCAAAAAAAAAAAAAACGACACGTTAATACAACAGTATAAATTGCTGTTGGCATACTCGGTTTTCTTTGTACGAGTTAATAGTGTTAGCATTTACAAAAGTGTTGGTTTTTTAAACAGAAAGCTTGATACAATACCGGCATAAAATATGTTGACCTTTTTTACAACATAATGGAAATTTTCAAAACGAAATATAAAGGCGCAAAAAATTAAATCAACAACACGTATTCATAAGTGGAAATTGTATACGTTTGTTTTTGGTTGGAAGGAAAATATCCTTTTGTGCCCCCGTATATGAAAACGAATGTTGCAGAAAGATATTAGTGAAAAATGTTAACGTATTTTTTAGGCGTAGTCATTTATGGTATATTCTATCAAATATTAAATTTTAGGTACTATTTTATCTCCATTAATTTAAATGCAGATCAAATTTTAAGTTAACTAAAATAAAAAATATTTTGTAAATTTTTGCAGTATATAGACAAATTTTAGTGGTTTTTTCTTTCTTTTTACCGCAGAAAATTGTATTTATATTTCATTGATTTACGTACAAAGATATTATAATAAAAACAAATTATTTCAAAAAACTTCAGATAATAATAATTTTTAATGCTAAATATCAGCATTTTTATTTAAAAATTATTCATTTGAAGATAATTTTAATGTAGGGGGAATAATTAAGCAGACCACTTCCTTAACGGGCCCATTTTCGATCCCCTTTTCACCTATGATTATAGACAACCAAAATGTAATTACGGCAACCTACCCTCATAGAGTCACGTGCTACAAACAGACTTTAATCATGGCTTTAGTGATTTCAGATTGTCGACTGGTAACTGGCGGCCTTCTTTTTCATCACGCAGTATCTGCTTATTGCAGAGTCCAGATTGTAGGACCTTAGCTCTCATTATGTCATTACCCAGCACTACTCTGGGTTCTGGTCCACAGAAATTTACAGCAGAACCACCTTTTGCTAGTTGGTCTGCTACTTCATTCCCAGCTGTGCCTATGTATCCCTCAACCCTCATCAATGTTACCTCATTAACCGAGGCACATCTGTTAAGTTTTAGAACACATTCCATCACTATGAGGTGCCTGCTTTCGAAAAGGATTTAATTTGTCATTCTCATCCAATAACCCCCATTGGCCAGTGACAACCCGAACTCCTAAAGGTTTAACCTCCTCACCTTTACCGAGGCTTCCTTGTCCATCCCTATTCAAGTATATCGGTTCAATGCCATAGGAGAGCCCTTAGAGATTAATCGGTTCATCCCTTGCAAGGCATTTCTGTTCATCCCTTCTGAATTCTTCCATAGGCCAGTTAAGACCGGAGTTTCCTGAGAGATTAACCTTTCCGCCTCTTACGAGGATTCCTTGCCTTTCGGGTTCCCACGATCATTCATGGAGATAATAAATACCACCCACACAGAGCTCCTTATGCGTGGGCAAGTCTACATTGAAACTGGATATCGACCGGTATCCAGAGTTCGCATACTAAAGATCAAGCAACCTTTTCATCACTCGTCCCTGTCGTATGCTGTTCCAGCGTGGATTAGTGGAGCTGTTAGCCACTAGTCCTCTTTAACCACTAACTAGCCATTCAGGTTCTATGCACAGCTACCAACCGCCTTAACCTTACAAGTGGGGTCCTGTCAGATTAAGGCTCCAGGAACCCTGGCGTCTGATGCCCCCATTTTCCACGATAGCATTGCGTCAAAGCTTTGAGAATGTACTTGATGATAAATTATACATATGTAAGCCTCAGTATAGAGATAAAGCAGTTTAAGGCAGTGGTGCGATTTGGACACTGGTAAACTTTATGATTTTTTGGTACAATTTCAAATTAAATATATTCATTAAATTTATTATTAAATATATTCCTTATTTATGTAAACTCATAGTTCTCCAACGCTGTCTTGAACCAACTAAATAGCAACATTCTTAATTTAAGTTCAGGATTTTTATAATTTACTTTGATAACCCTCGTATGTACAAGTGGTGATATGTAATTTAGCTGCAAGACCTTTTTGCTGAACTACAGCATTTGCACGTTTTTGCATCGTATTAATCAGTTTGGAGAGTATTCAACTGATATATGTTTATATTCTTTCTAGTGAGAAATCGTAAGGTCTTTTTTAGATGACTCTCTTATTGTTCTTCCAAATAACTCCAAGCATACTCTATTGGATTAAGATCAGGTGAGTCTGGTAGGTGTAGTTTCAAGCACTTGAGGAAAATTATAGTGTAACGAGCTCCTAATTTATTTATTTTTTTTTTTTTGTGTACAATTGATGCCGATTTGGTACAATTTTATTATTGTGGCAGTACAATTTATGCATTGTCATCCCAACACTGGTTTAAGGCCCATTATTAAATTTTAAAGTGTGTATTAGTTAAATTTCACTCCTACATGAATATTTTGATAATAAAAAGGTTACTGCTCCGTGGGTGCACACTTAAAATAACTTATGTGAAGTCCAATTGGTTTACGAACTTCAACAGTGAAATATAGCCATATCTACTTGGCAAAATCCTGTTGAATCAATCATATCAACTAATTAGAATAAAGCTTATCCTATTGTACAAACAATGTTAATGAATAATTTGGTTTAGCTTATGATATATGTATATGTCCCGAATTACATTGTGGAACAAGATTAACTTTATACCTGCCTACTCGGCCTACCCTCACGGTGGTCTTACCACCGAGTGAAACTTAGGCGTAGACTAGCGCCCCCATTGTGTAGTATAACAACACTTTACGATTGCCACCAATCGCTTTTTGTGTGTGATACAGTCACAATAAGTAGCAATTTGTATAATATGGCAAGCCTTTCCAAGGCAAGCCTAGATCCACATTATAACCTCTTGCTTAGGGGTTTGGAGACTATCCAAACTCCGTCTGTTGAGAGTGCAACAGCACACTTGATCGACCTTGCACCTTACCTACATAAATCGATCTTAAATCACAACCACCACGTATACCTCCGAAGGGGACCTCACCAATAACCGGTCACAGAGAGGATAGGCTCTCTGTGGGGCCGCCGATTCCCGTGGTACCAGTCCTTTGGGCACTGGTCGGGCCTCAAAGAGGACCCGTATGTTTTAACACACAGACCTTTTCTTCTAGATTTAGGCTCTAGGAACCCTAGCGTCTGGTGCCCCTATTTTTCTCGAGTGAACCGCGTCAAAGCATTTGCCATATTCCTGTAGTGACAATTGGAACCCCTGGGGGTAGTACCGAATTACACTATGCAACTTTTATCGCTGCAGTTCTTCATTAGTAGGGGAGAGAGGAATTAAAAAGGGTTCACATATGCATGTACTCTTGAAATTCGCTTTGTCCTACCGGTCGTAGTTTCAATTTTGAAGTTTAAAATGTAAACAAATGTATACATCCATACAAATTGCTGCAATAAAAATCTACGATATAAACACAAATGTTGCATAATGTATTTCAGGACTATGTAATTTATTTTAGGAGAAGCAATTTAATGCAACGTAGTTATATCTGAAGGAAAAAAACCTGGCAATGATATTGAAATTTCAAAGCCGTAAGATGTCTAACAGAAATGTCTACAAAAAAGTCAGAATCGTATACGAATTCTGTCAGAGTTCTGACCCAAAAATACATGAAGTGGTTGATACGAAGTCTGACAGACATGTTGCGGGAAATTCTTGTTTCTTAATCGATATTTCTGACAGAAATCTAACAGATATCTAAATAAAAAGCTGGGGAAATTCTGTTGTATTAACCCTATTGCTTTCTGATAGATTTCTGAAAGAATTTCGGATAAGTTTCTAATAAACTAGTCGTATAGATTTCTTACAGGAATCTAACAAAATATCCAATTTCTTACTCCCCAAAAACCTGTGTCGTCTTCCCCCATAATTTTGTTACCTAAAAGAAGGAAAATTTAATAAGTAAAAATAATAGATATTTTATTCTTTAACTTAGTATTTTCCTAGAGGTTTACACTTTTTTCTTCGTCTTCCTTTCCTTTTCAATAAAAATATTACAGTTTGGGGATTTCAACAATATTTCAGAATATTCCAAAATATTTTATTTGTCAGAATATTTGTATAAAACTGAAATAAAAAAAACAAACCAAGGCAAAAGAATAGGGAATTAAAACGTATCAACGACATCAGTTAGAATATTATCAGACAACTCTGTATACAAAAATAAATAAAATCCTTCTAACATATCTATCCGAAATCGATCAGACCAAGGTATATTTATTTTACTAAGTAGTGGCGTCCCTACAACAAATACAACAATACAAGAACAACATGGCATTTTGTTGTTGCTTTGTAGTTCGAAATGTCAAAAAACATAGAAGAAAATTGAGAAGGCTTTTATGTGAGTTATTGCTATCTTACTTCTGCACTATAAAATTTCTGAACACATACAACTTTTGATATGTCGAACTACTAAATCAGCTGGGCGGACGACACTACCTAGTAAGATAAATATACCTTGGATCAGACATTCTGTATAATAAATTTCGCAGACATGTCTGACAGAAATTAATACGAAATATCCGAAAATAAAATTAGAAGTTTGTAAGACCTGTCTGATTCAGGCAAAGTCGGAAAATATTGTTGGCTGTGATCTTGCATTGAAAGAGAGTAACGATGGTACTTTTTATTTCATTTTCGAGTGATTTTGAGATAAAAAACTGAAGTTGATTGTTGTGCAAACAGTCTGTTTATAAAGCCTTGATTAGTTTTTTACTTGAACTGTGAATGAAAAGAAACCAATTATAAAGTATTCGAGAGCATAATTTTTACCTAAAAAAATTGTTCTTTTGCCAGTTGTATTTGTTTAACATATGCCGTGTATTCTTTGCATTTGCCATAGGATAAGAAAATTCCACGTATGTACCTGAAGAAATCCACTGCATTGAGTTGTAAATCCATAGTTTCTAAAGAAAAAAATTACATCAGTAACTCGTTAGAAAATATCTTAATGGTAGACGGTGCGGTAGGCTTGTAAGCAATGAGCTGGTCTATCAGGGGTTGTAGGTTTTAATCACATCAAAGACACTAAGTGAGAATATAATTTTTAATTGTATTGTAATATTTAATCAATTAATACCTTCTGAATAGTAATAGTTTATAAAGTTTTTGACCACAATTTCAAACATACAAAATTTTTTTTAAAAATTTTGGGAATTAAAATATTGCCTTTAATTTTAATTAAATTAAATAAAGAAAACGAAATAATATTTCGTTGATTTTATTAAAGCTAATAAACTTGTTTTAATTAAATTAAATATACATATATCTTTGCCTTAAGCTTGTTTTTTTTTTAATATAAACAATTGAAAATAAATTTAACGAATGTTCAGGTTCTGTGAAGGCATTCATTTGAAATTTTATTTAGTATTTTCCTTCTGTTTTATCAAAAACTACATTTTTATCCTTTTGTTTTTTTTTTTCACATGTTACTTTTCTTTTGTCAACTTCCAACAAATAAATTAAGATTACATGTATCGTGTATTTATTTGGCTTAACAATGGTATACATTTTTATTTGTTGTTATTTGATTTTTCTTTGTACAAATAACAATCAAATATACCCTATTTTGACAGCAAAGCGGAGCTTTTCAAAATGAAATACAATTGCTCGAAGACCAGAATCAACAACGCATATGTATTTATGTGCGGAAGTTTTATATATATATTTTTTTTCGGTTGATTGGAAAATAAACGATTTTCCTGCTGTACACACAAACCAGTGTTACCTATTTATCCATGGCACATTCTACGAAACAATTATTTTACAAATAGTTTTACTTTCATGTATTTATTAATCTAAATTAGTTGAATTTCAGATCAATTTTAAACTCGACTGAATTATATTTTATTTTTTCACTAAAATTTCTGGATTATAAATTACTTAGTTCATTTTGATACATATGATTACGTTCAAGGCGAATTTAAACAGGTGACTGCACGGGCGAAAATTCTCATCATCTGTTTAATTTATAAATGTCAAAAAAATCAATAAAAACAAAAAAAATTTGAAATTAAATTTAAAATTTTTTTTAATTGTTTATTGTGTGGAAGTTTAAATAAAAATAGATACAATTTTAAAAAAATTAAGGAAGTACTACAACAACATACATAAGCGGAGATCGGTTTTACATGCAAACGATATTGCAAAAGTTCAATTATAAAAAATAATAGCTTGTTTGTTAAATCCAACAACCAAATTCCAAAATTTTTTGTTGAAATTGAAAAAGGCTGTGATATAACGCATTTGCTTCTTCTCAAAGATGGTGCCAATAGAGATACATACGTGTGTGCAATTTGAAGATTTAAAATAACTTCCTTGGTATGTTAATTATTGCAGCCCGAAAAATTTTTATTATTTTTGTTTACTTATTTTTTTTTGTTTCTACAAATGTTTTTGACAAATGGCATATATTTGTAAAAACAAATTGCCTGTTGTTTTTTTATTGTTGTACTTGTTGTAGCCCTGCAATCACCTGTATATATTCGCCTTGATCAGGTGAAAGCGAGACGACAACAAGTACAACAATAAAAAACAACATGTATTTTGTTTTTGTTTGGTCGGCTGCCTCTGTCAAAATAAATTAATTCGCTTTAATTAATATCAAAGCAAAATGTAAAAAAAATAGCTGTGTTTACTTTCGAAGCAGAAACTTCCAACATTTATGAACAACATTGCATTGAATTATGTTTTTACACAACAATATTTTAAGGGCTTATTAATCTTATCTGTAAAAATCCCTGAAAGATGTTAAAACGACCTACAATGTTTCTAGCAAACAACAAAAAATTAATTTAATAACTATTTTTAATTAAAGAACAAACCTAATGTGTTTTGTTTATTTTTACTAAAAGAAAAAACGAAGAAAAAAAATAGAACTAAAAAATTAAAAGCAATTAAAATAAAAGCTTAAAAAAGAATCTGGACCCACCGCAGCTCCTTTCAATAGTTAAAATGTGGTGAAAATTTGTGTATGTGTTATTGTGTGTAATAAAAATTTAAAATAAAAAATCAACATACATACATTCATATGTAATGCCTTTTTTAAATAATTTTTTTTTTTCGTTTCAATTTTATTTTTGTTTTCAATATTGTTTCAAAATAAATAAATTTTGACAAAACCTGCCTCCAAAAAACGTAAACAAACAAAATTCAGCTGGGCTATCAACACCACCTGATATAAATTCGACTTGATTACGTTCATTAAACATAATTCTTCTTAGTTCTAAAAAATATTATATTTACGTATTGTAGTTATGAAGTTATTGAATTATCTCAGTCCTTATGTTTCACTCGGTACGGTACAAAAACATTTTTTGAAAAAAAAAAAAAAAATAATAAAATATGTACGAAAATAAACTTATTCATTTTAAAAAATATGTAAAGACACCAATGTATGTATTTGTGTCACAGGAAATTGTACTGATATTTAAATTAAAATACCAAAGGAAACAGGATATAATAAATTTCTTCACAAATATTCGTTTAATGATAGATTCAGCGGTATACGATTTTCAATATTAATAATAAACTAATTTTGATTCATGTATTTCAAATATGAATAGATTATTTTTTGAAGTTATCTTTATTTTGATTTACCAATGAACTTTTCTTCTAAATTGGGGTCATATATATCCTGTGTTATAAAAAGACTTATGTTTGTTTGTAGGTTTAACATATTTTTGTACATATACTTATAAAAGGTTGCAATTCATTGACAAAAGGCTTTTCATCAGTATATCAAAGTAAGCGGAGGTTGCAATCTAGCAGTGTAGGTATATCAGTTCGGCGTTGTGTGTTCGTTTCTCACCAAAATGTTTGTCTTTTAAGAAGTTAGCAAGAAGACCAGGAGCCAAGGTCCCATAGCAATTAACAGTGGCTCTGTGATGAGGATAAAATTCAAACCACAATTCATTGTGGAACAAGGAGGCTCGAAGAGGTAGACATAAAGTTAGTGGTCTACTCAGTGTCGCCATATAAAATAATAATGGCTGCAGAAGTAAATGAAAAGTAAAAAAAAAATTGTAAATAATATTCTGCAATGATGAATTACCCCTGTCAAGGTGTTAACTTTGTTGGTCGAGGAACCTACCATGGTTTTTTTTTGTATATGTTAACATATAGAAGTCCACTGGTTTATACAATGGTAAACCAATCTTTTGCCGATGTTGTGTATGTATTTTTCTTGATTTATGCGATCGTGATTTATGCACTTTCGAATGCATCTATGCTTATCTTATTACCCAAGTATCAAAAGCTAGACTTCACTTTTAGGAGTATTTTGTAAATATGTTTCCTTACATATAAATATTATATGTAAAAAAAAGTACAAATATTATTGAAGGCCATTATTAGTGCATTATAACACTAAGATAGTTTTTTGAAATAAATATTCTAGTTCCAATAAAAGTTATAATTCGAGAATATGTCGATGTGACATCTATATACATATATATAGCACAAAATGTGTTTGTTTGTATGTTTTTTTGTTTGTTTGTTTGTCGGAAAGCTATAGCTGCCTACACCAATGAACCGATCTTTCTGAAATTTTCACAGTTTGTTATGAGATACACGGATGGTAAAATAGGGTAGTTATTTTTTTCATATTCGATGTGGGCGTGCCATCTCCTATACAAAGTAAATATTTATCATCGTGTTTCTTGCTAACAGTAATAGGTAGCACCTTGTACCAGTAACCTCTATATTAACGTACATAGTTTGGAGGAAGATAGACTGAATTGGACTAGCGGGAGTGGTACCTCCCATACAAAGTGAAAAATTATTATCCTGTATCTAGAGAACTGCACCAATAACCGCCATAGAAAGTGAAAAATTATTATCCTGTATCTAGCGAACTGCACTAGCTATCGCCTTGGAATTTTGCACCAATAACCGCCATATTAACGTACTTAGTTTAGCTAAACACAGACAAAATTGGAGTAGCGGGAGTGGTACCTCTCATACAAAGTGAAAAATTACAACAACCGCCATATTAATGTACATAGTTTAACTAAACACAGACTGGATTGGAATAGCGGGAGTGGTACCTCCCATACAAAGTGAAAAATTATTATCCTGTGTCTAGAGAACTGCACCAATAACCGCCATATTAACGTACTTAGGTTAGCTAAACACAGACGGTATTGGAATAGCTGGAGTATTACCTCCCAAACAAAGTGAAAAATTATTGTCCTGTATCTAGAGAACTGCACTAGCTAGCGCCTTGGAATTTTGCACCAATAACCCCCATATTAACGTTCATAGTTTAGTTAAACACAGACTGAATTGAAATAGTGGGGGTGGTAACTCGCATACAAAGTGAAAAATTATTATCGTGTTCCTGACGAACTACAACAGATAGCGCCTTGAAAATTTGCAAGAGAAACTTTTGTGCTAAAGCGCATAGTCTGCCAAAATACAAAACGAATTGGGACAGTGGGCGTGGTACCTCCCTTACAAAGTGAAAAATTATTATTGTGTACATAGAGAACTATAATAGGTATGGTATTTAAAGTGGGTACAAGTAAAGCCTATACCCACGCGTATACTATAGAAAAACATAGGCTGAATTGGGACAGTGAGCGTGGTACCCCCATACAAAGTAAAAAATTATTATCCTGTTCTAGAGAACTGCAATAGGTAGCCCCTTGGAATTTTGCATCAGTAACCCCCTTAATAAGATACATTGTGTAGAAAAAATACAGACTGAATTTGAATGGAGGGCGTGATACCTCCTATGCAAAGTTAATAATTGTTATCGTGTTAATACGTATAGTCTGTCAAAAAACAGATTTGATGGGAACATTTATCACGTGAGAATAGCGCGCGTTTTCGCGTTAAAGGTTGCTCATACTTTTCTTCCAAGTGTTTTTTTGTGGATTGGTGTAACGAAGCGCACCGGGGATAGCTAGTATTATATAAAAATTAAACGATTATATTTTTATTTTTTTATTCTTTACACTATGAAACTTATCAATTATATTTATTTTATTATAGAACTAATTTTTAGTGTAACAGATTAAGGTCCATTATTAGAAATTACCAATAGCTAAAGTGGGGATTTTATCGAAGAGATAATTAGCTATTCGTCATTAAATAGTAAGCTAAAAATAGCCTTAAACAATCACCTACTTTAAAGACAAGTTATAGTAATAAGCCTTAACCACGTTATTCTATCGAAAAACTACTTATCTCTATGATAAATCCTACCTTTAGCTATTGTCAAGTTATAATAATGGGCCTAAAAGTGATTATAATTCCAAACAATGAGTAAAATAGATAAGTGGGCCTTAAATAGACAAGTGAAGGCCTTAAATTCATACATGAAATCAATTTTTCTGTTCCTTTGTTCCAGATGAGACATTTGGATTCACACAAAGGAACATGTTGTCGGTAACATTTTATTATTATGGATGCAAATTTTAAAAAAGCAAATTAAATGTTATCAAAGCGTATTGCCGAGTACCGAATACAAAAACTATTCTGTCTTTCGCACCCGTAATAGGCTACCAAACTAAATGTTTCCCTTCCAAATATTTTCGTCTCTAAACTCAGACTTTCCTATAACTTGTTTATTTAACCCTAGAATACTAACGCTATTTTATATTACGTTAATACTAACGCCACGTAAATTTTACGT
Source organism: Phasia obesa (assembly GCA_949628195.1). Classification (NCBI taxonomy): domain Eukaryota; kingdom Metazoa; phylum Arthropoda; class Insecta; order Diptera; family Tachinidae; genus Phasia; species Phasia obesa. The sequence continues at coordinate 117,617,771 of OX451217.1, forward strand.
ACTGTGGAATTTTTTCAATTATTGTGGTTATTTCAGCATTTTTTTCAAATTTAATAGTGATTATTTGTTAAATAATACAAATTAACTAATAATTCATATTAAAGTAAAGAAAAACAATTTTAATGGCAAAAAAACTACATATTTGCGATCAAACCATAGCTGAAATAAAATAAATGCTCATATGTATGTATATAGCATCAGTCTTTGCCTACTTTTATTTGATGCTGCCACGCTTTTACAAATACGACAATATGTGGGTGTTGCTTCTTTGAGTGGTGACAAAATTTTGCTTTCCCTTTTCTCGAGAAAGTTCGTTGAAAGTTGGGTCAATTTGAATAATTTTGTTCATACTTTTTTTTTATTTTTACAACAAGCTGGAAGTGCTATATTCTTAGCATCTGCCAATTACTTTTCGATGTAATTTTGATCTATTGCAGGGGGCAGCAATTCCTATCAGCAAATCTGTCGTGGCTCTTAAAATCCTTCTCCTCCTCTTTAAAACTAACGTAGCTGATGTCTCTAAGGTCGCTGAAAGTTGGTCGCTCATCTTCGCAGTTGAGCTTGGAAATTTTCGGTCTTTTCCTTGTCTTTGTTATTTATTACATAAAATACTTCTACAAATTTATACTCTTATTACTAACCCCACGTATAATTGACGTACGCAAATTATACGCTGACCACTAACACCACGTAAATTTTACGTATAGCCTTTAAATGATCACGTTCTTAGAGCAGTATATATTTCCGCATTTGTTCAAAATTTAGTACCGTTAGGACATTGGATACTTGTGCAGTAACAATAATAAAAAAACTATATGTAAAATTTACGTAGGTTAGTATTCTAGGGTTAATGTTCTCCATTAAAACTAGTAAAAATACTTTTAAGTACGACTATGAGTATATCTCTTTAACAGCGAGCACATATACATATAATCGCTGCACATATAAATATCCATAGCCGTGTATGAATATATGTTAGCAGCAAACTTATAAAATTATTTGCTATTTGTTGCTAGCCACAATCACACATATACATACATCTGATTTTTAGTTTCCCAATTGGCCATGTTTTTGAGATAACCTCAATGACCTAACACATCTCGCGGATGACGATAGCATCTCGTTGGGAATATCGTACTAAAGTACAAGGAAATATATGAGGAAGAGAAGTCACCCACGTACATCCTAAAGCAATTCATTGCGAATATCGCTCGAGAGTATAAAAGGAAGGAAGACAACATACAAGACTAAGTTAAATTACCGCTCCTTCGCAAATGGTTAATAAACTGTAAACTTTAAGACAAAAGGGCTGACTATATCGTCAAACAGGATTATAACAGTCATTGAAAACAGATGATGAATTAAGAAACGTGTTACTTAAATCGTTGAGGTTTATTTTGTGAACGCTAATTTGGTCGACTTGGGTATTTTTGTACGACGCGTCATAAGAAATGGTTTCTTCATTCCCATTTTTTATTCAATTCGTTTTATTTCTTTGTTGAGCAGGTGTTTGCATTTGTTTGTTAAGTTGAATAATGTTCAAGAAACCATAATATAGTTTTTTTATTCCACAAATATGTACGCAATCACATTTGCTTGTACTCTACCTACTTTGTTAAGCTAAATAATCATTGTTAATGCAGCGCATCGATGGCCTATCTACAAGGTGGCGCCGCACGTCAATCATATTTGATATTTATGAACTATACAGCTGCAGTATACAAACAGACAAGCAAATAAAATTTTAACTGTGCAAGATAAGATTTAAACCACTCAAGATCATTTTTTGATTTAGTAAAATATCAGCAAGCTTATAGTTTCAAAACATTTTTATTTGACTTTTTTAGATAATTTATATTTATAATTTATTCAAAATTGGATATACTTTTAAGAATTTTGTTATTTTAATAATAAATCTCTACTGTAAATATAAGACTGTCTTGTTGTACAGGAAATGAAAATAAAATAAAAAAAACTATAATTGGATATTAACACTGGCGCCAACATGTATTAGCTAATGAATTTAATACTGGTAAACGGTTGAAGGTTCTCATCACCAACGCAAACTATCAGATCAGAACTCTTTATTTACAGCTCAACCGAAATTAATATGAAGTCTAATTTTGTGCAAAAAAAAGTTACATAATTATCCATAATCTGTATAAAAACTTATCGGAAACTTTTGAAGTCACCACTCAACTCAGTCCATAGAGTATTCAGTTGTTTAAAAAACCATTCAAATAGTGATTTGGAATTGGCAGTATTTAACATAAAAGCAAGTTGTTAAATTGCTAGTTAAATATTGAAAAAAAAAAATGTATTTGGGGACGCAAACAATTGCAGTCTTTATATTCCAATGTTATTTTACAATTACAATCATAACGTAAAAAATTTGTGCAATTTGTTATTGGTTATTGGTAACAGTTTTTTAAAAGTATATGTTTCAGTTTTAACTATCATAAGAAAATATTTTTTATTTGTAGCTAATGTGCAATCGATATTAAATTGAAAATAAAATAGAAACTATATAAAAAACTTTTTCAATGATTTGTCGCAAATAATTGCTGTTTATATTTTTTATATTTTCACTTGCAGAATGTAGTTATATTCTTTTTATACCCTTCACCACAGGTGGAAAGGGTATATATAAGTTTGTCATTCCGTGTGTAATTTCTACAATATTCATTTCCGACCCCATAAAGTATATATATTCTGGATCCTTATACATAGAGAAGTTGATTAAGCGATGTCCGTCTGTCCGTCTGTCCGTGTTAGCGTGGTAATGTCATTTGCCAAGGCACGAGAAGAGATACAAAAAATTTAAGCACACCAATCTGTCAGGCATAGTTTCGAAAATTTTGGTATTGCAATTCAGCAACATCGGATCATTCCTTTGGAGGCTACGGGCCAAAAACCACGCCCACCTATATTTTTTTCACGTTTTTTTTTACGTTTTTTTTTTAATTTTTTTCGGCTTTAATGATTCTGTTTTGCCTTTTATTTTATTTAAAAAATTTTTTTTTAAATAAAATTTTTAATTTTTTTTCAAAAATATTTACAAAAAAATTTACAAAGCATTTTCAAAAAGATATTTTACAGAAAAATATTCGAAAAAATTTTTTTTTTAAAAATTTTCTAAAAAATTTTCGAATAAAATTTTACAAAAAATTTTTAAAAAAATGTTTTTACAAAAAATTTTTACACACAATTTTCGAAAAATTAAAACAAAAATTTCAATATTTCTTTGAAAATGAAAATCATGACTGTAACATAACATATATTTAATATTAAGAATATACATATGTATGTATGTGTGTATATAGAGTAACATATTTTTTTAAATGCGTTTGATTTTTAAATAGATGATATCTCTGTTTTAAAACCTAGGTGCATTAAACATATATGTAGACATCATCAGAATACCGACTACAAACTGTCAAAAATGAAACGTTGTGGCTGTCGTCAACTTAGGCTAATTTCTATTTTATTCAACAAAAGAAAATGTCACAAAATTGCAAATTAAGAATTCATATGCAAAAAACAGTTTTGGAGGAAATATTTATAATTTTTTGAAAAAGTTTTTTAATTTTATAAAAGCAAAATAAGTATTTCTACAACAATGTCAGAGTTTACGATGTAGCTGTCGGCTTCAATATCATTAAGTAGCTGACTACACGGCGACAATTGTAGCAAACGGAATTTGTTTTCATTTGTCTTCTATTTCTTTAACTCATGAATAATGATTTTTTCTCATACGAATTTATTTAAGTAAAGAGTCAACAATATGGATAATGCTGTACATGTCTGTATAAAGCAAATCACCGTGGTGAAGGGTATAGAAGATTCGGCACGGCCGAATATAGCACTTTTACTTGTTTTTATTTAATATTATGCTAATTACCCATAACGTTTTATAATAAAGATGCAATTTATTTGTTGGGGGAAAAGAGCTAGTCCCTATACGTATTTCACTGGTTGCTCAGGCCAGATCATCAGTAAACCTTTTTGCTAATTTTAGAGAAGCCAGAAATACTCTATAAGAAATAAAATTCTACAAAACACAATGAAAATTATGCATGTTAATAGAACAATATTACAGAATTCAGAAATCAAGAGTCTTGTACAAGAATTTTGCATTTATAAAAAAGTTTCTCCATTTTACAATTTTAATTCCTTCATATAAATTAAGCTGTCTATTATCTTTTGCAATCAGTGATTTACATAGCTTGCATCCTTCCAACGGGCTTTTGGATTTTTTTGCTGCTTTGAATGACCATTTGATGCATAATCACCTTACTTTGGATTCAGATAATTAATTGGATAACCATGTTTTATATCGACACAATAAATTATTTTTTTCTCTTGGTCAGGAGCCAGAAACCCTGTGAATCTTCGATGTGTTGTTTTCATGAAGCACTATTTTGTGTAATGTAATTTAATGGTTAAATGTTTCTGCCTTCCTATATTTACAGTTTCTTTGCCATTTCACAAAACTTCAGTTTACGATTATTTATTGCAGATTTATTTATGTTATTAATTTATTATTTATTTTATTGTTACTTAATAATTTAAATATTGTTGTTCAGATTTTGAAAAATGTAGGTACATATTTTTCAAAATAAATTTTTTTTATATAAAAGTATTTTTAAATTACAAAAAATAAATTATTACATTGAAAATAATTTTTATTTTACATTTATGTCCTTAGGCAAAATAAATAAAGTCTACTTGAAGTGTGCTTTAAGACAAAATTTTCATATAACATTTTAAAAAAGGAGACTTAGAGTAAACATAAGAGCATTATGCCCTTATGCAAAACAAATAAAGTCTACTTCAATTCTACTTTAAATCAAATTTTGTATGAACATTTTGTCTTAAAGTAGACTTGAAGTAGACTTTATTTCTTTTGCATAAGGGCCTAAATGTTTAAGTTTTATTTATAGCCGAATCACGTCAGAAGAAAAATGTAATAATAAAGAGCATTTTTATTTAAAAAAAATATTTTTAATAAAAATATTTAAAGTAAAAATATTTAATGTTTAGTGAAGAAATTAATATAACTTGCTGCAGCTCGGAAGCTGCACGCTTCCGAGATCTTTCAGCTTGGGAAATATCTTAACAAAAGTAAGTTTAAGTTTTATTTAAAATCCCAAATTGTTGTTATGCAATAGCATTTTCATAAAATTTGGCATTCCGGGATTTAAGAAAGTTTTAAAGAATAAAATAAATCATTGTATTCTACTTTCATGGTTAAAAATTTAATTTGTGCATTATAGAAAATTTTATTCGAAAACATGTAACAACTTGTACAAATTTGTGATTGCATAGCGTTCATACAGTTATCTTTTATAATTTTACGGCGGTTTAAACACTAAATGAAATAAATATTTCAACAAAGTAAATGACAACAAGAGTAAAGGAGTCATGGAAAATTAGCTTTGAAATTTTATATTTCACTTTGAAGGTTTTATGAGGATTTAAGGAGCTTGAACAAAATATAGAATATTACATGTCTATATTACCATGTATGTATATCAATATATATCACATGTTTGTTAATAAAATTTTTAAATAAAAGACTTTTCTTCAGGCTGTTTTATATTTTACTCTAATTCATTTGTCAAAGTTAAATATGAATAGAAAAATTGATTTCGAAAAACAAATATGATCCTGTATTTAATCACATTAATATTAAAAAAGTGCGAGTTAGTCTCACACACGTAGGTTTCCGTACTATGTTTAGTACGCCTTTAAAAATTCAAGTTGCTAATTTTTTCATGTCTTATGGGGCACCCTTTATTTTTAAAATCAAAGTCATATTCGCGAATATTGCATCGCTATTGGAACATCCTTTAAATTTTAGGAATTGTTATAACGGCCATGGTAATTCACTTTCTATAAAAATATCAGGCCTACCTATTGCGGTTCAAAAAATAAGATAATATACGTGAAAAACATGTCACAGATGGATCATCCTTTAGTAATTAATAATTGTGACAGCGGCCGAAGTACAAAATCTTCTGTAAATAATTCAAGAATCTACCTATTACGGTTCAAAAAATAAGGCTATTTAAGTAAAAATCATATCTCTGTCGCAACACCCTTTAATTTTGTTATTTGTTATAACGGCCATGGAAATTCTTTTTCTATGAATATATCAAGAGTTAACCTATTACGATTAAAAAAATAAGTCACTATACGTGAAAAACATGCCATTGTCGGAACACCCTTTAAATTTTAGTAATTGTCATATCCGCCGTGTCAACATATCTTCTGTACAAAATTTTAAGAGTCTACCTATTACGGTTCGAGAAATAAGGCGTTATAAATGAGAATCACGTCACTGTCGGAACACCCTTTAATTTGTATTATTTGTTATAGTTTCCATAGTAATAAACCTCCTGTAAAAACTTCAAGAGTCTACTTATCATCGTTCAAAACTTAGGCGATATATAGGTAAAGCACGTCACTCTCGGAACACCCATTAATTTTAAGGTTTAATTTTATATACTTGTTTATAAAGCGAACTAAGTTGTAATAACTGTGTGTAAATTTTTAGGTTATGCCTCCCACAGTTTAAGAAATTAACACATATTCTTGAATAACACCTCTCAATCGCAACACCCTATAAATTTTAGTATTTGTTGCTATAGCGGCAACAGCTATACATCATCTGTGAAAATTTCAAGAGTCTACATATTGTGGTTCAAAACTTAGGCCTTATACATACAAATCACCCCACTATCGGAACAGCCTTTAATTTTAAGGTTTATTTTTTAGACTTGTTTATAAAGCAAACTAAGTTTTAATTACTGTTTTTAAATCTTGAGTCTAAACCTCCTACAGTTCAAGAAATAAACACATATTCGTGAATAACACCTCTCTATTGGAACACCCTATAAGTTTTAGTATTCGTTTCTATAGCGACAACAGCTATAAATCATCTGTGAAAATTTCAAGAGTCTACCTATTACGGTTCCAGAGATAAAAGGCGCTGACAGACCGACAGACATTGTAGCGAAAACAATAGGGTTTCCTTTTTACCCTTTGGGTACGGAACCCTAAAAATGAAAATGTGTAAAAATTCTTCAAGCTTCAATATGTTAATAATTTTAGGACCATTTTTTAACTAATTTATTTATAATTGTTAATTCACTCTTAAGTTTTGTTATCGTGTGTTAGTTTTGAAAACGCTGATTCATATATTTCTTAATTTATAAATTAGCGGCAGAAATAAATATCCTTAATTGCAATGGGGATACTTTAATGAGAACCAGCTACAAAGTCTAAAAGTGGAATACTTCAAAAATCTATACATATAATAAAACAGCATCACATAAAAACTACTGGATTGATTTTAATAAAATTTTTGTGAGGAGGTACCTTAATATCTTGATTCCAATATCGGATAACTTTTTCCAAAATATTTTGTTTCCAAAAGAAAGTGGAGAAAAAGGAGTGAAAGTACGCAGTTATTTTAGTAAGGATGAGACCCTTTATATAAATATTAAGTAAATAAATAAACCATAACTGAAGCACTAACCGATATGCATAGTTTAAGGCGGCAGTTATTTTATTAAGAATGAGAACCCTTAGATAAAGGAAAGTAAAGGTCTTTGGTGTGGAGTGCTTTCAAAGCAAAATCCAACAAAAGGACGATGACGAAGTGGGGGCACAGCTAATACAGAATAAAACACAACCAGTTTTTTTTTTATTTAAGCTACAGGTATTTTAAAAATAATCTTATCATCTATAAAAATAAAATCAAATGACGTTCGTTAGTAACACACTGTGTAATTTTTAAGTCATGGCAAAATAACCATATACGGACACCACTACGTCATAAAAGACCAAAAAAAAAGATCCCTGTCTCCCAGTTTTGCCCAGTCCTCCAGGATTTTTTTTATGGTTCCTCAAAGATGTGGGGCCTCGATGTCATTTTTGCAAAAAAATGATCATTTCCTCAAGCTCATATTTTGCAAACCGTTTGAAATTTCGATATACTCTCTGAGGCAAAGTTGTAGCTCTTGTCATAAAGAACAAAAATTGTTAACATATAAAATCAAAAAAAAAAATTCATCTTCAAGGTCAAAATCGCAAAAAATTAAAACAATTCAATTTTTTTTACCTTTTTTCCCCTGTTCAGGTTCATAGGTAGCAAACCGTTCAAAATTCAAGGAAACAATCAACTACAAAAATGAACCTAAGATCTCAATAAACAATTTTCTAGAACATATGAACTTCCTAGGAATGATTCTTAACACCGTTTAGGTAGCGCTTAGGTAGCCGGGAAATTTTTTACTTTCGCAAAAGTAAAAAATAGAACATATGAACTTCCTAGGAAGTTCATATGTTCTAGAAACTGGGAGACAGGGGTCTTTTTTTTTGGTCTTTTATCACGTAGTGGTGTCCGTATATGGTTATTTTTTTCCGTGTTGCACTGTGTAATCACATCACTTAAGAACGGCTGCTCCGATTTAGCCATTTTTTTTTTATTTCTTTGTCATAACCCAACTTATGGAAATAAAAACTGACCACGCCCACTTTTAAGCCCACTTTTTAATTAGGTAGAGAACTATAATTAACCCATTTACGCTCGCTGTACCCATATGGGTACACCTCTTTATGTATGCACATAATTTATTCAAGAAATTCATGAATTATCAAAAATATAAATTTTAATAGAAAACGATTTTTTTAAATAAATTTTGACCAAAAGATCTCATGAAATTTAAAGAATATAATCTCTTAATAATTAATTAAATTTTGAAATAAATTAAGAAATTTGTTTGCTTGTTGGTAAGTCCTGAAACTGTAATAATATGCTTTTCAAAAGCTAACTCTTATATAAATTTATGTATTTTTCATATAAATAGTCCTGTTTTGTTTTTTTTTTTCTTTTATCGCAAACAATTTAATAATTAAAATGGTTTCACCTGCACAATAAAGTTTTTTTTTAACCCACAAACACAGTTGCAGTTTTTTTATTGATAAAAATCTGAAAATTGCACAGGTTTTAAATAAACTTGGGTTTGTGTTGTACTAATAAAGGGTGTTTTTTATAGAGGTATAGAACTTTAAGTTGCAATAAAACAACGATAGATTATTTGATTGCCATGAATTTTATTTATCCGAAAGATAATCTTGTGGCATTACGTTTTAAATATGGAGGCCAATTCACAGGTCCAAAACGTGAAATTAGGCGGTCACCAAACGTGTCTTTCAAAAAATCTATTGTGGCACGAGCTGTGTGACAAGTTTCGCCATATTTTTGAAACATCTCCTGGACAGCATGGTTATTCAATTCAGGAATGAAAAAGTTAGTAATCATGGCTCTATACCGATCACCATTGACTGCAACGTTCTGGCCACCATCGTTTTTGAAAAAGTACGGACCAATTATTCCACCAGCACATAAAGCGCACCAAATAGTCAGTTTTTCTGGATGTATCGGTGTTTCGACATACACTTGAGGATTACCTAAACTCCAAATGCTGCAGTTTTGTTTGTTGACGTAGCCATTCAACCAGAAGTGCGCTTCGTCGTTAAACAAAATTCGCTTATGAAAATCGGGAACAACATTAATCTCGTTTTGGACCCATTTGCAAGCAATTTGTTGTTCAGGCGTGAGTCCATTCATGATGAATTACCAAACCAAACTGAGAGTAAGTCACTTGACAGCTGTTAAATCGGTCGCCATCTTGAAAGGTACTCTATAAAAAACACCCTTTACTAGTGTAGGTATGTTATATTTATACACTATAAAAATAAATAATTAAAAAAATCGTTTAATTGCAACATACGAAGAGTATAGATCTACAAAAAAAATGTGTATAAAATACAAAAGTAAAACCAACTTTGTCATGCTTTTTGAATTTTCCAATTATCAACCGAATAAAAACCACAATGTCAAATGTAGACAATTTGGCATTTCACAATTTTTATTTTTTAAATAGAAGAAATTATATGCATATTTTTTAATAGTTTTGTAATACATTTTATAGTTTATACATATTTGTTTGCATATATTGGATTGTATTGATTATATTGCAAATTTTTGTTTTAATTTTTAAAAAATACTTTAAAAGCACAAATTAATGAATGTATTTTTTGCTTCCATGTCCAACCTTTAAATAAAAATTTCAATAATAAATACATACAAACATATACATACATATACATATACTCGTATGTATGTATATTATATCTAACGAGAGTAAAATTATTTAGAATGGATTGTACGACAAGTTGGCAATAATGACTTATTCTGGATTAAAAAATTTCTTATTTTTCAAATGTAAATGAAGATTAGCAACCTGTTTTTCAACTAAATAAAATGCAAAGAATCACAAAACATTTTTGAAGAGCTTTTTAAAGGAACGATTAGATATTTGTTGTTCGTGGTAGTTGTATTATTATCTTATCTTATTGTTTGTGACTCATGTACAGGATGCTACAATGGAAAATTCTATCATTTTCTTTTCACTTCTCAAATGAACTTTTCTAATAATACATTTAGGCCTATTATTATAACTTGCCATTAGCTGAAGTTAGGATTTTATCAGGGAGATAAGTAGTTTTTCGTTATTATAAGTATACTTAAAGCTAGAAGTGACTAATAAACTAAAGGGACGATCATCTTGCCTTTAACTTTTAACATCAGATATAAAAGTTTGAATTTGCCATGTTTTGTCATCTATAAAGTTGCCGTATTTTCTAATCTATGAAGGAAAATAAATTCATGTTAATTTAATTTGGCATTGAAAAATAAAAATGGAAAACAGATCTCGTTTGTTGTATATAAAATATTTTCATTTGTTTGTTGCACCGATAACTAATTTGTGGTTTGTTGAAAGTAAACTAATAAATTAAAGGTATGATGTTGCCACTACGTTTATTTTATTTTGTCAAAAGTAGTCGGTGTTTCTTCTTGTACTACCATATTTTCAAAAATATTAACTTTATTTTACAATGAAGTTGTAATATCGAAAAATAGTTATTGTTCACTTTATCGCTCACTTGAGCAAAAGTGAAATTTAACTAAAACGTACTTTAAAGGCAAGTTATAATAATGGGCCTTATTATTTTAAATCTTAGTTTCAAAATAGGTAATCGGATCTTAATAGAACTTAATTTACACTTTATTTAAAAAGTAAAAATGGTTTAAAGGTAATGTTCATGGCTATTCCTAGGTATGCTACACCAAGCGAGCATATCAGTAGTAAAATTACCAACTTTTTTTCTTATCTTCTTTTGTGACATATAAAAACTTTATGTAGCATATTTTTTAGTCAAAATAACCTTGCCATCAAGGTATATTTATCTTACTAGGTAGTGTCGTCCGCCCAGCTGATTTAGTAGTTCGACATGTCAAAAGTTGTATGTGTTTAGAAATTTTATAGTGTAGAAGTGAGAAAGCAATAAAACACATACACGCCTTCTCAATTTTCTTCTATGTTTTTTGGCATTTCGAACTACAAAGCAACAACAAAATGCCATGTTGTTCTTGTATTGTTGTATTTGTTGTAGGGACGCCACTACCTTGTAAGATAAATATACCTTGCTTGCCATAGTCCATTTTTTTTGTAGATATTTAAACACTAACTCTGATTAAACATAAAAATGGACGTTTACATAGTATCTACAACTGGGATAAACTTAAACATAATATGTGAGAGAACGCCGTACAGTGAACCTCTTCACGAGAAGGCGGTTAAAAATCAATAAATTTTGATTGGAATTTTTATAAGCGGTTTTTTTGTAGGTGAAAGTTATGGAGGGTTTAAAATACATTTTAATTTTTATTTAAATTTGAAAGAGATGTGAAGTGAAGTAAATATTCAGTCAGACTTATTACTAATACTTAGTAATAAGTTTTTAATTTAATTTTTTTCAGAAAAAGCCAAACTTTTTTATGTTATATTACTTATTTGAAAGTAAATGTTAGAGTACCTTGGGAGCCAAAATATTACTGCTCTATTTCTGTTGGGAATCTTTTTGGTACCAAGTTAAGTACGTTACTGCTAATCAATAAATGCATTCATTCAAATAAATATTAAATAAGGGCCGATGTTGAATGTGAACCACACCTCAACGTCAAGTTTTTTTCTGCATTTAATTTGACGCTTCTAGATTTCAGACTAACTCAATTTGAACCATGAAGAGATATATAATCAGAATGGTGGCAAGAAATGGTAACAGTGAATGATCAATTTTCGAAGAAAATCATCTTCAGTGATAAGGTACATTTTCCCATCAGTGGTTTCATCAATAAGCAGAATTGCCGCATTTGGGCGATTGATAATCCAAGAATGATTATCGGAAAAGCAATGCACCCACAAAGAGTGATAATTTGGTACAGTTTATGGGATGGCGGCATCATCGGGCCGTATTTTTTCCAAAATGAGGGCGGCCAGGCAGTTAATGTGAAAGATGTGCGCTATCGTGAGATGATAAAGAACTTATTATGGCCCGAATTGGAAGATATGGATGTGGACAATATGTGGTTTCAACAGGACCATGCCACTTGCCACACAGCTAACGAAACAATGGCACTTTTGCACGACAAATTCAATGGCCATTTTATCTCCCACCACGTGAGATGTCAATTGGCCGCCAAGATCATGTGATTTTTCACCGCTGCACTTCTTTGTTTGGGGTTATTTGACAGAAAAGGTGCACGTCGGTAAGCCAGCAACAATTCCAGAGCTAAAGGATGAGATAATTCGGCACATTAATAACATAGAACCTCAATTCTAATACTATAATTTATAAGATAATTTGTCTTGTTGTATTAGAAAATCAATAATAAATAAATAAATAAATTATACCTCAGCGTCATAGAAAATTTGGAGCATCGGATGGAGTTGTGCCGCCGATTATGTTGTTCCACACATAATTCAACCATACCAATATTATCAAAATAAAAAGAAATTACAATAATTTCCTAAATCATTTGTGTTTTATTTAAAACCAACATCGGCTCTTATATGTGAATAAAAAAAAAAATAAAGGTACAAATATTTTGCTATAATGAGTTAAAATTATGTGACGCAACTGATATCAGTAGCTTATTTATAACAACGTAACTACTTTTTCGCCAAAACAATTTACGTAAATAATCAAAAGCTTTTTGAAGACTGCCGCTGGTACAACTTTGAATGTGAATTTATCATTCATTTTGGAAAAGCAAAGACAGCAACTAAATTGCTTATTTTTCTAGTTTTGTATCAAGATTTCCTGGGTTATTTTTCATTTGTGCTTTTGGGCGATTTTTCATAGGGTCATTTTGCATGCAGCCGGTATTTTACATAAATTTTCTTAAAACATGGTCTACTTCAAACGTAATGGTTATAAATAAATGCAGTATAAGAATGTGCAAAATGCGCGCAACTTTATCTCAGATATAAACTTTTGAAACAATTTCTTTCTGTCGGAATTCGTTGTCAGAATCTTATCATTATTTCTGTGTTGTTAAGTGTAAATAAAATCTTGGGTGATTCGAAAGGCTAGCTGGTAGTACAGTAATTTATCAGTCTGAAGGTTAAGGGTACAATTTCGCTCACGCGCAGAGGCTTTTTAACTACAACGGGGAAGAGTTTTCGTAATAATAAAAAAATTTTTAAAATGAAAAGTAGTTTGCTAGTGAAATATGATTAATTTTATTTACACGCAAAACGAATTGTTGAATTGTGCTAAACTTAACTTTTATCCTAACTCTAGGTGATAAAGTTGTAACCCATAACAAATATGCCTATCAAAACATTTTGTCACCGTTTGAACTTAGCACTAATAGCACTATGGTTAATTATTTACAATGACAGGGTGAAAGGAGAACAACTGTTTTATACAACGACGATTGCACAACTTTTTTCTAATTTTATTTTAATTAATATTTTTTTTTGTGTTGTTTAATGTAGCACATACATGGTTGTAATTTAACAATACATTTAAATTGCTTTGTCATGCGTGTTTAAAACATTTTTTTTCCATCAAAAAAATTAATAGTTGCAAGAAGCATAACAATAACAATATGCATTAGAAATGCCTTTAGTATTAAGGGCATGTATATATGACATGTATACATACATGTGCATACATATGAAACATATGTATATGTACATATTCAGGAAGTGGAGTCGATTTACAGTGTTATTCTCGAATAATAATTGTTGTGATAGTGAAAATATTTGTGACAAGAACATAAATTTGCCATTCTAGGTTTCATAAAAAAGCTTTTTTGTTCTAAATTATTATACTAATAACTAAATCGTCGTATACACTATAGAATATAACAACAGTCATCAATGATAGTTCTAACCATATTCGAGTAGAAATGAATTTGCTAACTTGCCGTCTTAAGGATTTAAGGATTTATAGTGAAATTTCGCATTAAAATCCAGATCTTACATATGCTAAAAATTTAACATACAAATTCATTAAAAAAAATAAATCAGATATAAATTCAAAAAAATTTAATAAAAAACTATTAGAAATTTTGTCCAACAAAGAGGGATTTCACAAATAATTAGTGAAGGCGAAAAAACCCAAATTTCATGAAAATCAGTAAATATTCAAGAAATATAAAATTCTCTAAAAAAAAAAACCGAAATTGTAGCGTAAATCCAGAGGTCAGCAAAATTAATCTAGATATTCCAGCGTATATTATTAATTCGGTAAGATAATTACAAATCAATAAAAGGAAACATACTACAAATACCATCCGAAATCTTTTATTAAGATTCAATGCTGCTGTAATGCGTATTGAGATCAACACGTTCGCCACTCAGCGTCACATATATGTGACGTGGAAGTTTTCATAAAATCTCATGTCACATATATGTGGCGCATTATTATATAAATATACTAGCTGACCCGGTCAGCGTTGTTGGCCCTAAGCAAACATTAGTGTTGTATTCAGCGATGCCAACTTAACTCTTTTCACGCTATTTTTAGCTCTATTTGACTACCACTAACGCGAAAATTTTCCCTTAAGCATTTCTTCAGAAAAAAGAGCAATTTTCTGTGGCGCCACCTGTCGAAAATTAACCCCACAAATTTAGGAACCTCCGTCAGCTCATGTGCAATAATTTTGCTAAAGATCATACCATCATCAAATGCACAGCTTATGATTTAATTAATTTTGAGTAATTTTCCATGGCGCCACCTGTCGGAAGTTAATCGAACCAACTTAGAAACCTTCGCCGGCTCATGGGCAACTTCTTTGCTTAAGATCATAACATGATTATATGCATAGTTTACGATTCTATAAAGGACATACAAACATACACACGTACAGACAAACATTCATTTTTATATATATAGATTTAGCTTTAATTTCATAGAAGTTTGTAGGAGGTAAATTTTTTGTATATTTTAGACTTTGGAAAAGTATCAAATATATAGCATAAGCAGTTATTTTAAAAATTCGTATTTTTAGGGGTATTCTCCGAAATTTTTCTATGAGCTAATCTATATGAAAACTAACTTTAAATGCATTTGAAAAGTTCATTTGTATTACAATAGCAATACAGGCAAGTTCTACCTTGTAAAAGTGTAAATATTTTTATTGTTATTAACAATTTAAAGGTTGCTAAGAATATTATGTGGATTTTGAAGATTCTGGAAGCGGTTTTGCTCCAAATAATGACTGTGAAGAGTATGAGAAAGATAATTTTTTAGAAAACATTGATATTTAGAAGTTGATAGTGGTGGAATTGTTATAAATGAAAGCGATTGGATTGATGTTGAACATAAAATTTTTTGATACTTCTGTTTTATTAAAAGATATTAAACCATTTAGGCCTCATGTCACTAATATGTGACATATTTTTTTTCGTGAGTTTTTATTGAAAGCTCCAAAAATTGCTGAGTGGCGAACGTGTTAACTAACAATAATAAAAATCCTGCCAGTGATAAATGTTAAAATAGGCTAGATAAAATAGTAATAATAGAAAAACAAGGAAACAGCTAAATTAATTGAAACAGTAAAACTAATTCAAATTGCAGTTCTTTATGACAATAATATACACGAAAACATAACCACATGGAATACATGCTTTTTGCAAAAAAAAACCGACTACAAAACAAATATATGTGCATCAATTCTAAACTAAAAATTTAAAAGGAAGTAATCTGTAAGAAATAGTGCTCAAATCAAATACTTCTATACTGTTTACTCTAACGGACAAGTAATATACGTTCTGTACATTCAAATGGCTAACCATAACGATAAATTACGTCAGATATGAGGACACCCTTTATTTTTTTACAGTTATTATTACTGACACAGTAATAAAAAGTAAAGGTTCCAAAGATATGGCCATATAGCTTAAACAATATCACGTAGGGGACACCCTTAAATGTACAATTTTAAATTAAACACTTATTTTAAAGGACAGATTCTTTGTTAATTTCAAATGTCTGTCTAAAACGGTTCAAAAGTTTGGTTCAATTTACATCAACTATTGAGACACCCTTTAAAATTTTAAATATTTATAAATGTTATTATACGGGACATAGTAGTGGAGATTCTGTCTAATTTTCAAGTGTTTGTCTATAACGGTTCAAAAGATAGGGCTAGATAGGTTAAATTGTATCAATTATGGGGACACCCTTTAGTTTCCAAATTTAAATTATATACTTGATGTTATAAAGGACTTAGATATACAGGCTCATTGTGAATTTCAACCGTCTATCTGTTAAGGTTCAAAAGTTTGGCAATATACATCAAATTACGTCAACTATTGGGACACCCTTTAACTTCTAATTATAAATATTTAATTTCTGATTATAAATATTGGATATTCTGTCCAATTTTCAAGAGATTGTGTACAATGGTTCAAATGGCTCATATATTTAAATTGACTTCACATATGGGGACACCCTTTAATTTTTAAGTTTATTTTTTTATTAATTTCTGTTATTGGCAGCTATAGTGATATGCAGTTTTTTTAAATTTTAAAAGGGTGCGCTTTGCGGTTCATAATACACGTAAAAAACTCATATGATGTATGGGAACACCCTTTAATTTTCAAAATTCTGAACTTCTTTTAAAATGGGACCAATCTGTAAGCATTTCCTTTCTAACAAAGAAAAAATTTTAAAAATCGGTTCAGAAATGGCTGAGTTCTGCGGGCACAAACATAAAAAAGCAACATTCAGACGAATTGATAACCTCCTTCTTTTTTTGAAGTCGGTTAAAAATATCACAAGCTCTTGAAATATCTTAAGGATAGACAACACCTTGAAATTATACAGGTAATCCCAATAGTAAACTGTTCATTGGGCGCAATACTATAATTTCAGGACAAATTTTAGCCCACAGAAAGAGAAGGAAGTCAGCAATAATCATGAGGGAGACACTAGGAATACGGATTTAAAACCAGAATTATATCCCAAAAGAGTATAAACTTTGGTCTGTGAGAATTTCAGCATAAGAAGGAAGTTTTAATTTCTTGCAATAATAATAATTAAATAAAAAAATACTTTTTTATAATTTATTTTATTATGTATTGTTTTAGAGTCTTTCATGCATAATTGGTTCTCATTGAAAATTGTATAATTTTGTAGTCAAGCAAACGTTTTTAACAGAAACATTATTGTTTTTCGGGTTTTTATACTTGGAAAATATTATATCAATTTGTTGAAAAGTTCAAGAGCGATTGAATTAACGATGATGATGAATTACCTCAACAAGAAATAATTTTAAACATCATGTTGTCAATTTTCATACAAAATTTGTTCAATAAACGTTTTATAAACCAAAAACATTTTGATGAATATGGCCCTTATTATTTATATTAAATTTTTTTTATTGGTATTTATAGGTAATGACATATTTTAAGTGGAATGAATAGCTTAAATTGTTTGTATGTCAATCGCGCTTTAGCAGACAATTGCATTTTTAACCTGTATAAGGTTCACTGTAAAGTATGGCTTACAGTTTCCCCTAGGCAAAGTATGATATTTTTACATGGAGTTCCATCTGTCAACCATTGAATTAATAACACTACAAGGGTTTTTTCTATATAAAGCGCTCTAGTAATTCTGGAAATAATAACGTTATTAACACACATAATATATATGTAAATCTGCTGCTATTTGAATTTTGTAAAAATAAATTTTTAGCGGCTATTTTGGTGAAACAATAAAAACCTACTAAATTTGTGACTACAGCGCTCCCTTGCAGCAAAACAAGTAGACAATACCAGTATTTTTTTCTTTTTCAGTATTTTTCCTATTATAGGTTTTATGGAAAACAGTAAAATTCAACTTATATTTTGCGACTTTTGTAGCTTTTTTTTATAAAAAAATTAGAGAAATTCTAGCCAAAATCTAAATAAATTAGTCAAGTGCGAGTTAGACTCACACACGTAGAGTTCCGTACTATGTTTAGTAAAACTTTAAAAAGTCAAGTTGTTAATTTTTTCATGTCACCCTTTAATTTATGAGTCATTAAAAATAAAATTATAGTCATAATCGCGATAATTGCATCACCGAAGTACAACATCTGCTGTAAACATTTCAAGAGTCTACCTATTACGGTTCAAAAAAGAAGGCTATTTAGATACAAATCATGTCTCTATCGGATCACCCTTTAATTTTGTTATTTTCTATGGCAGCAATTCCCTTCTATTAATATATCAAGAGTCTACCTATTACTATTAAAAATTCTATACAAATTCGAAGAGTCAACCTATTGCGGTTTAAAAAAAATGTCGTTATATATGCAAGACACGTCACTGTCGAAAATCCATTTAAATTTTTATTATTTTTATAGGGGTCATAGTAATACACAATACAATATGGTTAAAAAATTAGTCAATGTGCATGCAAATCATGTCACTGTCGGTACACCCTTTAACTTTTACTACTTGTTATAGTGGCCATAGTAATACACCTCCTGTAAAAACTTCAAGAGTCTACCTATTGTGGTTTAAAACTTAGGCCTTATACATGCAAATCACACCACTATCGGAACACCCTTTAATTTTTACGTTTATTTTTTTATATTGCTTATTATATAGTGAACTAAGTTTTAATTACTGTTTATACACTTCAAGTGTATCCCACCTACAGTTCAAGAAATAAACATATTTTCGTGAATAACACCTCTCTATCCAGTTTCATTTTGCTATACAATGCACATTATTCTGAGGGGCAATTGTGCAAAATTTCAAGACTCTTCCTATTGTAGCTCTCCAGGTGCACGATAATATTTTTACATTTGTATAGAAGGTTTCACGCCCACTGCCCCAATCCAGTTTATACTTTAGTATGCTATGCTCATTTAGCATATGGGTTACTTGTGCAAAGCTTTAAAGCTTTATCTTTTGTAGTTCGCCAGAAACACGATAATCATTTTTCACTTTGTATGGGAGCTACCACGATTACAATTCCAATTTAGCCTGCGTTTAGCTTGACTATGTACGTTAATATGGGTGCAAAATTCCAATGTTCTACCTAATTCAGTTCTCTAGATACAGGATAATATTTTTTCACTTTGTATGGGGGGTACCACGATTACTGTGTCAATCCAGTCTACCTTTCTCTCTATGTATGTTAATATAGAAGTTACGGGTGCAAAATTTCAAAGCGCTACCTCTTACTGTTACCAAGCTATACGATGTTAAATATTTAGTTTTTAAGAGAGATGCCACGCCTACGTCGAGTACCAAAAAAATAGTACCCTATTTTACCAACCGTGTAGCTAATAACAAACTTTTAAAATTTCAGAAAGATCAGTTCACTGGTGCAGGCAGCTATAGATTTCCGACAAACAAACATACATACAAACACGCACATTTTGTGCTTTATATACATACATACATATATAGATTTTGACACTGTTATTGCTGTGTGCAGTTACGGCGGGTTTTGTGCCTGCTAACGTTCTGCCTAATTGGCTAAATAATTAATGTTCAAAGGTGGCACTACCTATTATTTAGAAACGGAAAATGCCAAAGAAGTTTGTAGCACTCGAGATAATCCATAACGTTCTGCTGCGGTTTAGTTAACTATTTGCGTTTTTACAAATGTATCACATAATTTTATTTTTGGTTAAATTAAAACTCAATAACATTTTGTGTTTATTATATATTTTTTTCACGTTTTTTTTTTTAATTTTTTCGGCTCTAATGATTCTGTTTTGCCTTTTTTTGTCAAATAAATATTAGACTGCGACAGGTAGATCGCAAGGAGAGCATACAGATCTCGGGGGATCAATAACCCCCAGCGAGGGGAGATTTTTGTTTGTTTTTAGATTGGTACGGTTTTTCTGTTTTGATTTGTATTAGAGACCTTAATAGAAAGCAATACACATAGAGGTAGCCAATGGACCCACAGGGTACCCACTGATAAATAGGAGCAGTTAAAAGACCCCCCATGAGTCAATATGAGGAAATTTTTTTTTAAGGATTTCTTTTTGCTTTAGTCTGACCATTCTAACTCAATATAGATTGCAGAAAGGTCCTAAATTTAACAAAAACTTTCAATAAAATTTAAAAAAAAAATTAAAAAAAAAAATTTACAAAACATTTTCAAAAAAATATTTTACAGAAAAATATTCGAAAAAAAATTTTCGAATAAAATTTTGGGAAAAATTTTTAAAAAATTATTTTTACACACAATTTTTGAAAAATTAAAACAAAAATTTCAATATTTCTTTGAAAATGAAAATCATGACTGTAACATAACATATATTTAATATTAAGAATATACATATGTATGTATGTATGTATGTATGTATGTATGTATGTATGTATGTATGTATGTATGTATGTGTGTATATAGAGTAACATATTTTATTAAATGCTTTTGATTTTTAAATAGATGATAGCTCTGTTTTAAAACCTAGGTGCATTAAACACATACACATCATCAGGATACCGACTACAAACTGTCAAAAATAAAATACACACGTTTATAGGTAAACGATTATTTTCTAATTTCTATTTTATTCAACAAAAGAAAATGTCACAAAATTGTAAATTACAAATTCATATACAAACAAAAAGTTTTGGAGGAAATATTTATAAGTTTTTAAAAAAGTTATTTAATTTTATAAAAGCAAAATAAGTATTTCTACAACAATGTCAGAGTTTACGATGTAGCTGTCGGCTTCAATATCATTAAGTAACTGACAACACGGCGACAATTGTAGAAAACGGAATTTGTTTTCATTTGGCTTCTATTTCTTTAACTCATGAATAATGATTTTTTCTCATACGACTTTATTTAAGTAAAAAGTCAACAATATGGATAATGCTGTACATGTCTGTATAAATAAAATCACCGTGGTGAAGGGTATAGAAGATTCGGCACGGCCGAATATAGCACTTTTACTTGTTGTAATCAACGTGCTAACCACTTGAGCTACAGCACCCTTTGGTATAACAATATCTACAATATGCTAAGAATATTTCTTCCATAAACATTTTAATACTTAAAAATACATAAGGGAATCAACTTGTTACCAATCAACTTGCTTGGGATCCAAATAATAATATAATTCAATTTAAAAAATAAATTTATTAATTAACAAATTTTCATTATAAAAAATTTTAATATTCACAGATGGGTAAAATAATACGATGTCTTTAATAAAATTAATTCTGTTGTAAAAATATTTATATTCAGAAAAAATACTTATATCACATGAGGGCATGCCCATGTACATACCTATATTTATATAAATGTGTTTAAAATATAAAATGCATAAAAATGCGTAGATAATAGAGGGGCAATTCATCCCAACATTTATTTTTTTACTATAAATGAATAAAACTTAGTGCATTATATTGCGTATGAATATTCATACAGCTGATTTGCTCACGAGAGACAGGTTAATGGTAATTTAAAAAAAAAATTGCATTCAAATGTATTAAACAGATTTTTTTTAATAACATATTATTTGTAAGGAAAAAAACGTTGTCTTGTAAATATTAGCATGTTTAAAAAATTTAGATCTAAAAGTTATACCTACTATATCGTAAAATATCAATTTTCGTTTTTAAACTAAATGTATTACTTTATACAAGAAAATAATGAGTTATATAATTCAATATAAGGAAGTAAATAGTTATAAAATTGTTTCTAGGTAATGTAGCGAGTGGCGAATAGAACTACTAAGTAATGCATTTAGGAAGTTGTTCCGACTGAAGTTGTGAGTAAAAATTTTGCTGGGTATAGATTCCACGCTGTAAAATAAAATATAGTTTCGTTTTGTGATGAAGCAAGTACAACATGTGTAAATATACATAATTGTTAACAATATAAAATTATTATACCTGAAAATGTACAAAATGCATTGATTACTTCGTTTACCAAATGTAAACAAAAAATATGTAAATATTAGCACATTGAACTAGGCAAAAAAATCAAATAAATGAATCTTTATTAAAACAAATAAATGCAAATTTATATATCTGTGGGTTTGCCTTTATATTTAATATTTTCTAGCAGTTGCTAAATATTATTGCTGAAAATACAAAGTAAATAAACACCTGTATATATAAGTGAATAAATTTTTATATTAAAAAATTGCCTTGATTTATATTTCACATTTAAAGAAAAATGCAAGGAATTTTAACTTATCACAATAGTGATAAAACTCCATAATATCCAGACTTTATACAAATCTTTTGGCTTTAAAATTTATACTGTTTTTGGCAGTCATACAGCAAGTGATCGTAAGTAAAGGCGGTATTTCGCTAGATGTATAGTTTAACCAATTAACGCCGAGTCTTAAAAAAGTTTTTAGCTACAATCAGCTGAGAGGTATCGCAAATCTGTGTTCGTAGACAGATAGAGGATGGATGGCACCAGTTAAAATATTGGAGATCCAAATATGGTCATGGCGGCAATTATACAAAGTAAAAAAATGTCAACATAATCGGATCAGAAAAATTTAAGGAGTGGATTTTACTAAAGCCCACTTAGAGCGTACTTTTTCAAGAGATAGTGGAGAAAAAGCAGTGAAAGTACGTAATTTTTGGTTTAAAGGTACTGGGATTTTCGGTTTAAAACTGGGATATTTTAAACACGGTTGCACACCTTTTATTTTTGAAAATAGGATATTTTTAATAAAACTGCTCAACAGATGGCGCTAATTGAATAAAATTTATATTTTTACTTTGTGTAATTACAATACAATAATTTTTAGAATTTTAGAATTTTTATTAATTTAAAAATTTTATCTAGGGATGGGTACCTTTATATAAAGTAAATACATAAATCATAACTGTAGCACTATAGAAGTAAGAGTCTTATAATTGGTGTGGAATACTTGCAACGAAAAATCGAAAAAAATATTGTCAGGACAGTCACGACGTGGCGGGCACAGCTAGTCACAAATATAATTATGCCCTTTACCCCAATAATAATTGAAGACAAGATTACGCCATTCGCATGTTTTTTCATTAGATGACGTTGTTCGGCCAATTTAAAGTTGCCAAGTTTGTAATCAACAAATTGCTTCAAATAAATACCTACAAAAAATCTAAGTATGTAATAGGCAAAAGTTGGCAACCCTGCAAACAAACACTCAACATTTTTATTAAAAACTCTCATAATTTTTAGTTATACTCTCAGTCAGAATTATTAGCCAATATGAAGACATTTTCGGGACGTCATTCGGCCGCTATGCACAGAAAAGTTCAATTTTATTTTTGCGATTGCGTAACCTTGTCTTCTATCATCGTTGATTTAGGCTTATTTCCCACTGAGGCATAATCTTTTGGCTTCAGTGTAGACTGCATTAAATTTCACTTGCTCTAACAAGAAACGGTGAAGTTCCAATTTTATTTAAAGAGCACGCTACACATATACATATGTAAAAACAGACACCAAACATAACAAACACACGCATTATTTTCATGCCACATACTTAAAAAATAAAATCACCTGATATTACCTGATATTTGGCCGATATTTTGTTCCAATGACAAAATTTCCTAAATAAATTGTTTTTTATTAAAAATCAACACCGGTCCTTCAAATTTAATCACCATTTTTAAACCAACATTTATTTGTTATCGGTAATTATTTACGTATGTATGTTAAATTAGACTATCCGTTTTACTTCTGGGACAGAAGTGAAATCTTAGTAACTAACTAACCTAAATAAGCACGCAAGTAAAAAACGCGCATAATTTTTATAAAATAGAATCGCTAGATAATGCAGAGAGAGTATTTAAATATGTAATTACTCTTACAAAGAAAAAAATTAGAGTTTGTTTGCATCCAACTTCACTATCTAACGATCTATCAAAGTTATTAGTTTACGCTCAACACGCTTGTTTAGGTTTGGTAGTAAGATTCCACTTCTGTTCAAGAAGTAAACCGGTTAGTCTAATTTTACATAGTAAGATAATTATTATGAATTACATGATAATTTGTACTACATATTTCTTGAAACTCATTTAATTTAAATACATTTTTCATGTCAGATTGGTAACACCAACATATTTTTTAAGTGTAAAAATTTAATAAACAAAAAAATTGTACTGTTTTTACAAAATGCATTAATTTCAATTTTTGTTGATATTAATTTAAACATGAAAATAACATGAAAAATATTGTTAAGCATAAAACAATTTGTCAACAGTTGTTACTTTTTTGAAACTTTTTACAAATATTTGTATTTTTTTTCGATATAATTACAAAAAATTTGACAAAATATATAATTAGCAAATTTATGGAGACAAAAACTAAATTAACATAAAAAAACTAGTTTACCATAATCAACAATACTAGTAAATATGTACACCTAATTCTATTTTTACACGGTAGATTGGTTCCAGAAAAATCCGTGTAAAAAAAGACATTGATCATATACAAAAATAGGTGATTGGTTCCTTCTAAAACCTAAAACCTATTAAAATTAGTAAAAAACGAGAATTTTTTCAAGAACAAGAAATCATGTTTATTTTTACACATACAAATATGCATGTACATATAATGTGTATTTGCACCATTTTTTTGCATCTTTAGTATATGATGAAGACTTAACAGATAGTTTCGTTCCAGAAATCAACGATTGCCCAATTGAATTTTAATTTTTTATAGTTCTTACTGTGACTTCGTTTGAATCGAATATTTTACAAAAAAATTTTGAGCCTTCTCCATTTCGAAGGCGATTTAAAACTTTAATTTTGTTTTCTAAGCAAATGGCCTTTAGGTTGTAGTTTTTAGGGTTCCGTACCCAAAGGGTAAAGAGGAAACCCTATTGTTTTCGCTACAATGACTGTCCGTCTGTCTGTTAGCGCCTTTTATCTCTGGAACCGTAATAGGTAGACTCTTGAAATTTTCACAGATGATGTATAGCTGTTGCCGCTATAGCAACAAATACTAAAACTTATAGGGTGTTCCAATAGAGAGGTGTTATTCACGAAAATGTGTTTATTTCTTGAACTGTAGGAGGGATACACTTGAAATTTACAAACAGTAATCAAAAATTAGTTCACTATATAAAGAAGTATAAAAAAAAAAAACTAAAAATTAAAGGGTGTTCCGATAGTGGTGTGATTTGCATGTATAAGGCCTAAGTTTTGAACCATAATAGGTAGACTTGAAATTTTCATAGAAGGTGTATAACTGTGGCCACTATAGCACAAATTACTAAAACTTATAGGGTGTTCCGAAAGTGACGTGTTATTTGCCTTTATGTCTTTATTTCTTGAGCTATTAAACCTAAAAATTAACGGGTGTTCCGTTAGTGACGTGATTTGTATGTATATGGCATAGGTTTTGTAAGATAATAGGTAGACTCTTGAAGTTTTTGCAGGCTGTGTATTACTATGGCCACTATAACAAATAGTAAAAATTAAAGGGTGTGCCGATTGTAACGTGATTTGCACGTACATTTACTAATTTTGTAATCATAATAGATAGACTCTTGAAATTTTCACAAATGGTGTATTACTATGACCCCTATAAAAATAATAAAAATATAAAGGGTTTTTCGACAGTGACATGTTCTGCATGTATAACGACATATTTTTTGAACCGTAATAGGTAGACTCTTACAATTTGTATTGAAGTTGGGTTACCATGGCCGTTATGAAAATTACTAAAAATTAAAGGGTGTTCTGACAGTGACATGTTTTTCACGTGTAGCATCTTATTTTTTTAATAGTTATAGGTAGACTCTTGATATATTCATAGAAAGAGAATTGCCATGGCCGCTATAACAAATAACAAAATTAAATGGATTTCCGACTGAGACATGATTTGTACGTAAATAGCCTTCTTTTTTGAACCGTAATAGGTAGACTCTTGAAATGTTTACAACAAATTTTGTACTTCGGCCGCTGTAACAATTGGTAATATCTAAAGGGTGATCCATCAGTAACATGTTTTTCACGTATATTACCTTATTTTTTGAACCGCAATAGGTAGGCGCATGTATATTTCTATAGATAGTGTATTACCATAGTCGTTATAACAAAAATTGCTAAAATTTAAAGGGTGTTCCAAGAGTGATGCCATTATGACTCATAAGACATGAAAAAATTAAAAACTTGTATTTTTAAAGTTGTACTAAACATAGTACGGAACCCTACGTGTGTGAGTCTAACTCGCACTTGACTAATTTTTTATTTGTAGTTTTCGACATCTTCTTTTAAAGATGCATTGATAGTTCACAAAATATTAACACATTTCAAGTGCTCTAACAGGTGAAAATGATTGTATGCACAAAAAGGGAATTCCTCTAAATTTTTGATATGAAAATATTTCGCAAAACTTAAATTTTACAAATAAAATCTAAGCCCAAATGTTTTTGAATCGTGCTAAATGGAATAAAATCGTGTAAAAAAATAATATTTGTATTTTCAAAGGGTGTTATATAAAAACCATGAAAAAAAAGACCGTGTAAAAACAGAATTGGGTGTACATATATGTATTTATTCAGCAAATTATTTTGTTCTATTTTAATTAATTTTCCTGTTTTCCATTATTTAATATAACTACTATATTTAATATAATCTACTTACTTTTAATAATTGTAACAATTAAATCATACGTCCGCTTTATTGGACCACATATTAAGAAAAATTACAATTTGTATATAATCTTATCTTCTATTGTGTACCGCTATAATTATAGTCAGAAAAATATGTGAAACTGAAATATGAAATTTGCGGCGGCGCACAGTGGCTGAAAATCGTTTTTCGTTGGCCAAAAGTAAATTTTTTTTTTGTCACCGATTTTTAAAATTTTTACGTAATTTTGTAGTTAATATATCCAAATTAAGGTAGCCAAAAAATTATGTTAAAATATTGATAATTGTGGGCGTGGCATGCTGTCAAACTCAACTTTTTTTTTAATTTTAGAAAAAGGTGTTTTTCTTTGGTTTTTTATCAAAATTAAATGGTTACTACTCGCAAGCTATCATCGATAATGGTCTGCGGTTTTTTTTATAATGTTGGTAGGATTATTGTCTTTAGTTGTTGTAAGTAGACACAGCTCTAGCGTTTAATATTAGGGGCGTTATGAAATATTTATGAAACTACTATATTTTCCTCAAATTTAAACTTTAGTGGAATAGAACTTCTAGGGAACAAAAGGGAACAAGAAACGTATACAACCACGAGAAAGGTGAAAGTGTCCTCTTTAAGGCTATATATACTTTTGCACCCGCCACGAGCCGCCTGTAGAACACTTTTTTTCATTTTAATGAAATTACTCGAAAAAAATTCATATACAATGGTGTATTAAATTTTCACTTTTTTGCCTAAAAGTTTATTTTTTTTTAGTTTAGGCTACGTATAACTAAAAAAAATAAATTTAATACCTTCGAAAGGGTTTTATGGCTTTGTTTTGATCAGCAAAAAATAAGTAATAAAATTATCACAATGGGCTCTACAGGAAGCATATGATCTCTTTCTAAATTTACCTGTTATCAAATGTTATGGTCAACCAAAGTCATAAACAATTTTATAACAATAATTGCGACATTAAACCACTAAAGTTAAAAAACAACCCCATATTGACGCATGAGTGCAGTTTTGTTCAATTTAAGCGCTACCTGCTATGAAATTAAAGATCAGTGTGTGAAGAACATGTATCTAAAAATTTATAAAAGTACAGATTCGTTAAGGGATTACTCAGTAATAACTTAATCCTTTAAGTGTACGGATAAAACATAACAAACGCAAATAAAAATATTCAAAAGAAAATGGAGAGCTTCAGTTATAAAGAACTGGCCGAAGTGTATTTTAGAAACAAAAATCAGGAAGATGTTCTTAGTTACGTTAAAATAAAATTAAACTTAAATTCGTGTAGCACCGTAATGCAAGAGCAATTATATAATTTCGTCAAAGCACTAAAAAAACGCTACAAAGAAGTTATGTACAGTAAACAAAAATTTTATATAAAAAGTGCAAAGTGGTTAGAAGGTCAACTTACTGTCGCTGCAGAAACAGCAAAGCAAGAAAAGGCTGGAAGACCACGCAAATCATTAGTGGACAATTGCAGCGATAGATCTAAGAGGCGGAAGCTTAAAGATATTAACGATGCTAAGGAAACTGCAAAAATATATACAACTAACTACCCATGGAGAAATATGTCTGCAACAGTTCACAAAATCCTTTATCATGGTGAAGATGTCATTAAATATCATTTGGTGTCACTTGGAGATCTATCAGAGGAGGCTCAGGAAAAAAGGAACAAGGATTACATATTTTATAGAGAGCAAAATTTTAGGAAAATTTCACGGAATTCAACAAATGAAGATCTATTTAATATATTATTAGCAATGTCAGATCCGTTCATATCAAGTATTCGAAATCAATGGAAAGTGGACCATCGGGATTTAGATGAAGAAGCGAAAAAAATACTAAAGAACAGAAATAGCACAGAACAAAATATGGAATATTTGCAATTAATATTTAAGTCAAATGAATAAAGAGTATATATTTTCTTGTTGCTTAACCAAAAAAAAAATAATTTTTTTTTTGGGGGGGCGGGGGGGTGAGGTGAAGGTAGCGCAGAAGATCCGAGTACATTTTCCATTCGTCATGAAAGCTTAAAAATTAATTTTTTGTGCAATCTAGGCTTAGGTAATACAATTTGTTAATTATTGACACTATTTTTCATATAATATGCTATATAAACGCCCACAAAAAGGGGGCGGGGTCCAAAAATAAATTTTTATGATTTTCTGGCTCCAGGGTAAAGACCTTGAACATTCTTTGACATAAAAATGTTTCATTTGCTTAACAAATTTACAAAAAAACTTGTAAAAATGTGTAGTTTTTCAGGGGTTGGTTTAGTTCTTCTTAGGGGAATTTTTTTCCCCCTGGTCCGATTTGGCCGATTTACGAACTTAGCCTGCCCTATCCTTCAAGATATATATGTACCAAATTTCAAGGGTCTAGCTCTTTTCGTTTAGACTGAATCGTGTTCATACAGACAGTCGAATGGACGGACGGCCGGATGGACAGACGGACGTATGGACAGACGGACATAGCTATATCGTCTTAGATTTCATCACTGATCAAGAATATATATACTTTTTTGGATCTTAGAGGGATATTTTACTATGTTACACACAGAATAAACCCATATTTCACTCTGAAAGTTAAAAAAATTCAAATGTTCAACTTTGACCTCGAATTCCCTAAAAAGTCCTCAATCAATTTTAATGTAATTAAAACTGAATCAAGCTGAGCTAAATATCTATCCATTAAAAAAAAATTATTTCAATATTTTGATCGGTTCAAAAGTTACAGAATTTTGGCCAACGAAAAACGATTTTCAGCCACTGTGCGGCGATGAGTTTGTTTTATATATGCAACTCTGCTTAGAATATTATTGACGCCTAATACAGCTCTTGACTACGAGGCAAAGTGTAAGTTTCAACTGATTGATATTACCGTTGTCATTATGATATTACGTATGTCAGCATTGAAAGTTGTTTTTAAGTACAGGGTGTCCGGCGTGAAGGTATACTACTTTGTTTTGCCGCCATTTTAGTAAACATTAGTCTTAACAGTTTTTATATTTGGTAGTCGTGAAGTAGACACGTGGCAAATTTATTATGCAAAAATATTCGATAAACCAACGTATTTTAATCGTTAAAACATTTTATCAAAATCAATCATCGATTACTGTGACGATGAGAAAGTTACGTGAAATTTTTGGGAGAAACAACGTGCCAACAAAATGAACTATTTATCGTGTAGTGAATGATATCGAAGAAAGAGGGTCTGTAGGTGATAGGCCGAAGCAAGGAACTCATCGTACTGCAAGATCGGCTTAAAACATTACTGCTACTCATGAAAGTGTTCAAAACAATCCATCAACCTCAATTCGACGCCGTCGAACAACTTTGGCCACAATTTTGGACATGGATCTGCATTTGCTTCCATTTAAGATTCAGTTGACACAAGAGCTTCTTCCATAAGACCATTTACGTCGCCGTACATATGCCAATACGATGTTACAGCTCGCCCATGACAACACCGATTTTCATGAAAAAAATCATAATGAGTGAATTGATATGTGAATAAGCATATGGAAAACCCTCAAATTATTCATCAGTCACCTATGCATCCATTAAAAGTGACAGTCTGGTGTGCAATTTGGTCAAGAGGAATCATTAGACTTCTTTGAAATTGAAAACGGCGTAACTGTAACTGTGAATAAGGAGCGATATCGTGCTATGATTAAAAACTTTTTAATGCCATAACTGCATGTTTTGGGCTTGATTAACATGTGATATCATCAAGACGGTGCCACATCGCATACAGCCAGGATTACAATGGAATTACTGCGAGTAGTATACCTTCCCGGCGGACACCGTGTATATCCAAGTACACTTCCTTCGAGTACCAAGTGACAGTAACAAGTTCTCGGCTGAATGTAGGATTTCAAAAATAAAGAAACGTAGATTTATAATACAGTTTTAAGTAATAAAAAAATCGTAGATAGTACACTTTGATAAATATCCATGCACAATAGTAAAATTTCGATTCTAAAATAACATTCATCATACTGGGAAATTTTTTCAAAATACCATGTTTCTGTGGTTGCTTTAATGTTGCTCACAAAATTCTCCTTTAATGAAATCTTTGAAATATTTTTTGGAAAGTGTAGGCAATTGGTTAGTAAATCAATGAAATATCCGCTCTTTTCCACTGAATTGGATAATATGAACTTCTTCACATTTTGAAAAATGAGTCGTTAATTTGACAGATTAGAGAAAAAAAAAATGATTTGAAGATTTTGAAATGTTTATGATTCCATAAGGATATTATTTATTTCTTAAATGTTACAATACAATTACAAATTATATTCTAACTTAAAGTATTGAGCATAGTAACGAAGACTATTACTGTTTATAGTGAAACACCCAGAATCTTTAGTGAAAATCGTACCCTACCGGGCCACCCTTATTCTCAGATCTTCAACGAACTTTTCGTATTTTCTAATTTGAAGCATTAGACGCGAATGAGAAGTCGCATTTGAAACAAAATCTGTTTTGAGGATCTTCTGAAATCATTACGAAGTTACTATTATTTTAAAGAATTGCTGGATAAAGTACATCAGCTAAATTGAGACCAAAATAAAAATAATTTTTATGACTTCCCCTTGTACTATTGTGCTTTTTAAAATTTTAAATACATATTATTAAGTAATAAAATTATTTCTGGAGTTTTGTTACCTCTAACATAATTTTTTTATGTCAAAATATGGCATGAAAACGATGTTTTTATATCCATAATTTATTTTATTAAGGCACAAGCTGCAGCTTCATTTATGGGAAAACCCCAACAATATGCTTTTGTTGCACATTGTTTTTGTCACTTTTACTTTTTATAAAAAAAGACATACATGTCATGACTACCCAACCGGAAACACAAAGTTTGTGTTATATAACCACACCCCATGCAACCCATACAACCTTAAAAACATACAATGTCATTCATTAAACTACACTGCAGACATTTTAAACAATTGTTATGGAAATAATGTCATTTTTTGTGCTAAAAATAATACTAAATATATATATAAAGATATACAAGACTAGTCACTAAAAGTGTAATAATGAAGCACTTATCTCGTGCCAAACGTTTGGAAAATTATAATTTAAATCGGCTATAAAAAGAAACTTTTATTATAATATTTCATACATCTTCAATAAAACTGACCTATTAAAAAGTATACATGCATATCTTTAAAAAAAGATGAATTATATGTACTTTAGAAAATTTCGGCCAATATTAGAAAAAGAGTTATTTTTCATGATTGCTGCTATCATTTGGGACTTATCTCTATAACGTGATGATTCTTCTTGCGAGTTTAAATGCATTTGAAGTTTATTTTAGTACTTTGCCGCTATACACGAATTCTACTTTAAATGATGGCACGTTTAAATCTTTACGAAGGTTCGGGTTTTAAATATACTTGGAAGCGCCTTATTTTTTCACCTATGAAATTTTTTCTCAATTTGAAGCTAAAGCAATCTCATAAATAAATTCCATATCACCATATTGGATTAAGGATCGATATAAAAAAGCGTGAACTAAGCTAAAAAACAAGCAAAAGTGCTATATTCGGCCGTGCCGAATCTTCTATACCCTTCACCACGGTGATTTGATTTATACAGACATGTACAGCATTATCCATATTGTTAACACTTTACTTAAATAAATTCGTATGAGAAAAAATCATTATTCATGAGTTAAAAAAATAGAAGACAAATGAAAACAAATTCCGTTTGCTACAATTGTCGCCGTGTAGTCAGCTACTTAATGATATTGAAGCCGACAGCTACATCGTAAACTCTGACATTGCTGTAGAAATACTTATTTTGATTTTATAAAATTAAATAACTTTTTCAAAAAATTATAAATATTTCCTCCAAAACTTTTTGTTTATATATGAATTTGTAATTTTGTGACATTTTCTATTGTTGAATAAAATAGAAATTAGCCTAAGTTGACGACAGCCACAACGGTGGTCGTGTAGCCATGTAGCTTTGCTGGCTTCAAAATAATCGTTTATCTATAAACATGTCTATTTTATTTTTGACAGTTTGTAGTCGGTATCCTGATGATGTCTATGTGTTTAATGCACCTAGGTTTTAAAACAGAGCTATCATCTATTTAAAAATCAAATGCATTTTAAAATATGTTACTCTATATACACACATACATACATATGTATATTCTTAATATTAAATATATGTTAAGTTACAGTCATGATTTTCATTTTCAAAGAAATATTGAAATTTTTGTTTTAATTTTTCGAAAATTGTGTGTAAAAATTTTTTGTAAAAATATTTTTTTAAAAATTTTTGTAAAATTTTATTCGAAAATTTTTTTGGAAAATTTTTAAAAAAAATTTTTTTTCGAATATTTTTCTCTAAAATATCTTTTTAAAATGTTTTGTAAATTTTTTTGTAAATATTTTAAAAAAAAATTAAAAAATCTTTTTTTTAAAAATTTTTAAAAATATTTTTTTTTTAAATTTGATTGAAATTTTTTTGTTAAATTTTGGACCTTTCTCCAATCTATATTGAGTTAGAATGGTCAGACTAAAGCAAAGAGAAATCATTACAAAAAAAAATTTCATCATATTGATACATGGGGGGTCCTTTTAACTGCTCCTATTTGTCAGTGGGTACCCTGTGGGTCCATTGGCTACCTCTATGCGTATTGCTTTCTATTAAGGTCTCTAATACAAATCAAAGCAGAAAAACCCTACCAATCTAAAAACAAACAAAAATCGCCCCTCGCTGGGGGTTATTGATCCCCCGAGATCTGTATGCACTCCTTGCGATCTACCTGACGCAGTCTAATATTTATTTGACAGGCATTAAAGCCGAAAAAAATTAAAAAAAAATCGTAAAAAAAATATAGGTGGGCGTGGTTTTTGGCCCGTAGCCTCCAAAGGAATGATCCGATGTTGCTGAATTGCAATACCAAAATTTTTGAAACTATGCCTGACAGATTGGTGTGCTTAAATTTTTTGTATCTCTTCTGGTGCCTTGGCAAATGACATTACCACACTAACACGGACAGACGGACGGACGGACGGACGGACGGATAGACGGACAGACGGACAGACGGACATCGCTTAATCAACTTCTCTATGTATAAGGATCCAGAATATATAAACTTTATGGGGTCGGAAATGAATATTGCAGAAATTACACACGGAATGACAAACTTATATATACCCTTTCCACCTGTGGTGAAGGGTATAATAACTGCAGTGCGAAAATAACTTGTTTAATTTGGAGGTCATAAACGTTTAACTGATATTAATACTTTTAGAAAAATATGGATTTTTTATAAATTTATAAGTCAAAAAATGTTCGTTTACGCTAGTTAAAAGATAAAAAGTTTTTAATCGATATTTAGGGCTGCTATCGACAATGCTTTTGTTTTTTTTTAAGTTCTCTTTTTCATTTCAAATTTTAAGGTCCGATGCTGAATGTGAACCACACTTAAACGTGAAGTTTTTTTCTGCATTTAATTTGACATTTCTCAATTTCAGACTAACAATCGAGCAATGCGTTAAAGTTATTCAAAAATCAGTGGATGATTAATTTTTTAAGAAAATCATCTGTAGTGATGAGGCACATTTTCACCTCAGTGGATTTGTCAATAAGCAGAATAGCCACATTTGGGCGAATGATAATCCAAGAGTGATTGTTGAAAAACCAATGCACTGACAAAGAGTAACTATTTGGTGCAGTTTATGGGCTGGTGGTATCATCGGGCGATATTGTGAATGGTGTTCGCTATCGTAAGATGATAACGAACTTTGTATGGCCCGAATTAGAAGATATGGATGTGGACGATATGTGGTTTCAACAGGACGGTGCCACTTGCCACACAGCCAACGAAACAATAGCTCTTTTGCGAGACAAATTCAATGCACGTCTTATCTCACGTGATCTTGGCCGCCAATATCATGTGATTTGACACCGTTGGACTTCTTTCTTTGGAGCCAGCAACAATTCAAGAGCTAAAGGATGAGATAATTCGGCACATTAACGGCATAGAACCTCAATTATGCCTTAGCATCATCGAAAATTTAGACCATCGGATGGAGGTGTGCCGTGGCGGCCATTTGGCCAATATTTTCTTCCATACATATTTTAACCATACCAATATTATCAAAGTAAAAAGAAATCACAAATATTTCCTAAATAATTTGTGTTTTATTCAAAATCAACAATGTTTTTGCGTGTGATTTTCCAATATTTAGGAATGTAAGTTCCGAGCTGTTCTTAAACATGGTTGAGCTAACCATATTCTAAGAGCATTATAATAAAATAATAATATTATTATGGTTAAATTATATGGTTGTGGAACAAGATTAATGTGAGTACCTGCCAACTCGGCCTAACCTCACGGAGGTCTTACCACCGCTAGCTTTTTGTGTGTGATACAGTCACAATGAGTAGCAATTTATATAATATGGCAAGCCTTTCCAAGGCAAGCCTAGATCCATATTATAACCTCTTGCTTAGGGGTTTGGACACTATCCAAACTCCGTCTGTTGAGAGTGCAACAGCACACTTGATCGACCGTGCACCATACCTACAAAATCGATCTTAAACCACAACCACCACGTGTACCCCCGAAGGGGACCTCACCAATAACCGGTCACAGAGAGGATAGGCTCTCTGTGGGGCCACCGATTCCCGTG
This sequence comes from Phasia obesa, assembly GCA_949628195.1. Lineage (NCBI taxonomy): Eukaryota > Metazoa > Arthropoda > Insecta > Diptera > Tachinidae > Phasia > Phasia obesa. The sequence continues at coordinate 117,653,441 of OX451217.1, forward strand.
GTACCAGTCCTTTGGGCACTGGTCGGGCCTCGAAGAGGACCCGTGTTATAAAACAACAGACCTTTTCTTCCAGATTTAGGATCTAGGAACCCTAGCGTCTGGTGCCCCTATTTTCCCCGAGTGAACCGCGTCAAAGCATTTGCCATATTCCTGCAGTGACAATTGGAACCCCCGGGGGTATTATATGGTTGTATTATATTATAGTGCTTTACGTATAAGTATTTCCTTTATACAAAGGTACCCATCCCTGGATAAAATTCTAAAATTTATATAAAATTCTAAAATTCTAGAAATTATTGTAAAACTCTGTAGAAGGTGTATAAAATATTCTGCCAAGTATGCATATCGGTAAAACTGCGTACTTTCACTGCTTTTTCTCCACTTTCTGCTGGTATCCTATATTTGAATTCGAACACTAAGGTGCCTTCGCACAAAAATTTGTTAAAATCCATTCAGTAGTTTTTAAGCGATGCGAACACAAACAGGAAAAAAATTACTGTTTTATTACATTTATAGATATAAACTTATAGATAAAATCTGTAAAATAAAAAAGAAAAACTTAAATAAATCAGTCAAATGCGAGTTAGGCTCACACACGTAGGGTTCTGTACTATGTTCAGTACAACTTAAAAGTTCAAGTTATTAATTTTTTATGTCATATAGGGCACCCTTTAATTTTGAAATGAAAGTCATATTCGCGAAAATTGTATCATTATTGGAACAGCCTTTAAATCTTAGTAATAGTTGCTACTGCCGCCATGGTAATAAAAATATCAGGAGCCTACCTATTGCAGTTCAAAAAATCATGTCATTGTCGGAACACCCTTTAAATTTATTATTTGTTATAGCGGCCATGGCAATTCCTTTTCTATAAATATATTAAGAGTCTACCTATTACGATTAAATAAATATGTCACATGTTACTGTCGGAGCACCCTTTTAGTAATTGTCATATTAGCCGTGGCAGTATTCTGTACACAAGAGTCTAACTATTACGGTTCAAGAAATAAGGCTTTGTACATGCAAATCACGTCACTGATTGAAAATCTTTTAATTTTTATTGTTTTTTATAGGGGTCATAGTAATACCCCATCTCTGAATATTTCAAGAGCCTTCCTATTATGGTTAAAAAATTATCCCATAGTCATGTAAATCATGTCACTGCCGGAACACCCTTTAATTATTACTAATTTTTATAGAGCCCATAGTAATACACCTCCTGTAAAAATTTTCGACTCTACCTATTATCGTTCAAAACCATATAATGCAAATCACGTCACAATCGGAACACCCTTTAATATTTAGGTTCAATCTTGTATACTTGTTTATAAAGCGAACATAATTTTATTTACTGTCTGCAAATTTTAAGTGGTTGCCTCCTACAGCTCAAGAAATAAAGAAAAAATCGTAAATAATACGTCACTTTCGGAACAACCACTAAGTTTTAGTTTTTTTGCTATAGCGGCAGCAATTATACATCTTTTATGAAAATTTCACGAGTCTACCTATTATGGTTCCAGAGATAAAAGGCACTGACAGACGGGCGGACAGACGGCCAGAAGGACAGACATTGTATGGAAAACAATAGGGTTACATTTCTACCCTTTAGGTACGGAACCCTGAAAATGGGTCCTATCCAAAAATGTTGACCGGTAAAAGTATTCAGATCAAAAGGTAAACCATATGCTTTAACAGGCGAAGATTTTGGATAGAAACTTGGCCATATTTTTACATTTAAGTTTTCGTGCGGAGGTGACACCATTTTTCTAAGCTTTTTTTATTCATATTTTTTGAGTTAAAGTTCATGGTAGGAACACGCTGAAAAATTCTCGCTTTTTGTTTTTTCGGTTACTTACTCACCAACACCTATTTTTGCAAGTGGCTTGTAATAACAATGAGTGTGGCAGGGAGTGAGTATATGTATACTAAACAGTCCAATTTTTACACTTTAATATCAAAGGGAAGCCTACAGTTTAAACCTTGCATTCTACACCTACTGGATAACCCGCATTTAATGTATTTTTGATTTAAGTTTTAAAATTTTAAGATATAGTGACATAAAGGTTAGTGTAATATGCACTGTGCGTATGGGTCGGCATTTGGCCTAGAGCACTACTTACGCGTCTAGAAATAGTACCGATAATATTTCATTACTCCCACTGTATTTAAAAATTTAAACTTTTTCATCTCTCCATAAAATTTTCTAGTTTTCACTAGTTTTATTTATTTTTTTCTTCGTATAATGGCTCTTTGGGGAAAAATCTTATGACAGTTGTTAACATAATGTTGACATGTTGAAAAGAGAAGTAGTAATCCGAGTGAATAAACTGTTATTTTACACAGTTTTAGTTCCAACTTTTTTAAGAATGTTTTTATTTATTTTTTTATATTTTTTTTATTTATGCTACTAAATAATTTAAATGTAAAGTTTTGCAAACTTCTGAACTTGAAATTAGGTAAGAACGAACAATGCATGTGTATGATTTATACTGCAGAATAATAAATAATATAAATATTATAATTTTTTATACTTTTCAAAAAAAAAAACCAAAACGATTTGAAAAGCTTATATTCTTTAAAAAAATTCAACCATCACCGAAAACATGGAAAGGTGCGATCATTACTATGAAGTCTATTCACCTTCGCTTTAATGGTTTAAAATTGGATTACTGAGTTCTGTTGTGGTTGCAGCATTACAAATCACACAAAATCGCTTATCATGGCAAAAATAGTCGATAAAACCTATTATATAATATTAGACTTTCGTTAAATGGAAATAATTGAGGTAGCTGAAGCATTTCAACCCAGCAGATATATCATAATTTAAATAACTGTTTGAATATGGCCCATCTATAGATAAATTATGGGTTGCAAGTTCGATACCTATCATAGACACTGAGAGCTAGCTATCTGCTCACTCACAGTTGACCATAACCGCATCCACTTCACCAATTCAAAGTAGTGTTTGGAGATTTTCAGAAGCAATCCGATCGAGTTTTTGCGCCGTTTTGTAACTATGAACATAGTTTTATCATAAAACTATTATCGGCGAATAATATACAGTGATTTGAAGAAAAATTTGCTGTTCATACAAGACAATGCACGAATACTGCTGACCAATCTAGCCTGCTCTTTAGATTTAGCCCCTAGCGACTATTTTCTGTTTCCAATTTTGAAGGAGGGACTGGATGGTAAGAGATTTTGTTCAAATGAATAGGTCATCATTGAAACAAATGCCTAGTTTGAGGGCTTTTATAATTCTTATAATTTGGAGGGAATAAAAAAACTAGAAAGACCCTAGACAAAATTTAAAGATCTTAACATGATCACGCTGAGAAATAAAAAACATTTTCGCTAAAAATTGTCCTTTATGTAAAAAAATATCTTTGGGTGTACTTTCTTTTAATCACAACACGGAATCATAATACGAAGCGCTTAAGCTTAATCACTGTAGCTTCAAATATCAAAATTACGTTTATACTCGAAGCCTAAAATATGTTGCGGCAGCAGTGAATTTCGCATGTAAATGTCCCCAATGACTAGCATTGGAATGAAGATCACAGCAAACACTTATTAAATCTAAAAATAGTACCCCATTATTCAGTATAAAAAAATGTTACCAATAATGCAAATATTTTATTTATTTCTAGCTGTGCCCGCCACTTCGTCAGCGACCTTGCAATATTTTGTTTGATTTTGCTTTGAAAGCAATCCACACCAAAGACTTTGTTTTCAAGCGTCGCCTTAAACTATGCTGCATATCAGTTTATGTATCTATATATAATTATAAGGCACAAAATGTGTTTGTTTGTTTGTCGGAAAGCTATAGCTGCTTACACCAGTGAACCGATCTTTCTGAAATTTTCACAGTTTGTTATTGGATACACGGATGGTAAAGTTTTTTTTGATTATTTTTTGATATTCGACGTGGGCGTGGCACCTCCCATACAAAGTAAATATTTATCATCGTATATCTTGGTACCAGTAATAGGTAGCATCTTGAAATTTCGCACCCGTAACCTCTATATTAATGTTAATAGCTTAGCGAAACCTAGACTGAAATGGGATAGTGGGCGTGGTACCTCCCATACAAAGTAAATATTTTTCATCGCATATCTTGGTAACAGTAATAGGTAGCGCCATGAAATTTTGCAACAGGAACCTCTGTACTAACATGCATAGTTTAGAGAAAGATAGACTGGATTGGAATAGTGGGCGTGGTGACTCCCACACAAAGTGAATAATAATTATAGTGTATCTAGAGAACTGCAATAGCTAGAACCTTGGAATTTCGCACAAGTAACCCCCATATTAACGTACATAGTCAAGATAAACACAGACTGAATTGGAGTAGTAGGCGTTTTACCTCCCATACAATGTGAAAAATCATTATCGTGTTCCTGGCGAACTACAATATGTAGCGCCTTGAAACTTTGCATGGGTAACCCCTGTACAAATGCGTATAATACACTAAATTACAGAATAATTTAAGACAGTGGGCTTGGTACCTCCCATATAAAGTGAAAAATTATTATCGTGTACATAGAGTACTATAATAGATATGATCTTAAAAATAAAAAAGTAAAAAGTAAGTAAGTATACTCTAGAAAAACATAGGCTGGATAGGGACAGTGATCACGGTGCCCCCTATACAAAGTAAAAAATTATTATCCTGTATCTAGAGAACTGCAATAGGTAGCATCTGATAATTTTACATCAGTAACTCCTATACAAAGATACATTGTTTAGAGAAACATAGACTGATAGACAGACGGAAATTAGTTACTATTATATGTATAGCTTTTTACTTGACCATACGTAGTGTAGGTAAAGTACATTAATAGTGAAAAAAAATAAATGTCGCGATTTCAACGGAGCTTTGGGTTTTAAGGTCTTTTGTGGGTGGGTGTGTATGCCACTAGTTTTGTGAAAGCTCTATTAGTCTTACTGTTTGACATATCAGAATTGGGAAGTGGGAAGTTTACTTGACACCCCAAATTGAAAATAATTATTATTTCCATTCGAATATATTTTGACTTTTATTCTCTATGTCATACGTCCATAAAATTTTTGATTCCATGAGATATGGTAAAGCTAAGTATAGGCCACTCCAGATTTTTTTTAATTATATCTACATATATAAACTTATTTAGGTATGTATGTATTCATTTTTTAGTTTCGACTAGAAATAGTTTTCTTTTTTTTAACCATTTATGAGAAAAATGTCAAAATAAAACAAATAAAAATCTAAAGCTCGAAATATACAATTAAGGCCCATTATTATAACTTGCCTTTAAAGTACGTTTTAGTTAAATTTCACTTTTGCTCAAGTGAGCAATAAAGTGAACAATAACTATTTTTCGTTATTACAACTTAATTGTAAAATAAAATTTATATTTTTGAAAATATGGTAGTACAAGAAGAAACACCGACTACTTTTAACAAAATAAATTGGTTTTTAGAAACGTAGTGGCAACATCATACCTTTAATTTATTTGTTTACTTTCAACAAACCACAAATTAGTTATCTGTGCAACAAACTAACGAAAATGTTGTATAAACAACAAACGAGATTTGTTTTCCATTTTTATTATTTAATGCCAAATTAAATTAACTTGAATTTATTGTTCTTCATAGATTAGAAAATACGGCAACTTTATAAATGACAAAACATGGCAACTTCAAACTCTTATATCTAATGCAAGGCGAATTCATACCAGGTGGAGTCGATAGCCCAGCTGATTGTTTATTGCTCTCGTTTTTTTGCTAATATCTTGTCAAAAAATACATTGTTTCAAATCTGCTAATCTAATGTCAAAGTTGTTGTTTTGTTGTAGTTGTTGTCCTACTGCTCACACCTGGTATGAATTCGCCTTGATCTAATGTTAAAAGTTAAAGGCAAGATGTTTTTCCCTTTAGTTTATCAGGCACTTCTAGCTTGTATACTTATAATAACGAAAAACTACTTATCTCCCTGATAAAATCATAACTTTAGCTGATGGCAAGTTATAATAATGGGCCTAAAAGTTAAATTGAGTTGCTGAACTATTACTTTATATAAGTGTTTTATGTTCTTTATCCTATTCCTTGTTAATTTTTTTCCATTTAGCATGTTTAACATTAGATAAATGATATTTTTCTTTGTTTTTGTTTCATTGTTTTGTTTGTTGTTTTTGTTTAGGTTTTCTTTCTAAAAATAAATTTATTCAATGACATTATGTTAAATTGTAATGGCTGGCCCTTTGACTGCAACAATCAACGTTAAGTGTTCTTTTATTTTTGTTTTTTTCTGTCTGAAGAATTTTTCCTGCTTCTTTCTTTTTACCCTCAGCTCTAGCAGACTATAGGACATTATGTTTCTTATAATTATTTTTTTTTTATTTTGTTAAAATCAGTTTTATCTTTTCGTTTTACTGCTTCTGTTTACATAATCTTGTTTAACAAAAATTAAATAAAATTACTTATTTTTGATTTCATTTTCCACGAGAGAGAGAGAAAGGGTTTATGTATCTGTAATTACCATTTAATGAAGCGTTGGATTTTACGATTTTCAATGAAATGGAGTTTGCGTTTAAGTGCTAATTAAAATTGAAAAGGAAGAACAAAAGTAAAGTAATAAAATTCTTATGACTTAGAGCTGTATTTAAGTTAACCTTAAATAAATATTTAATTTAAAATAATTGCTTTCGATTTTTTTTAATCTAAGAATATTTCAACATTTGAGTGCTTTAAAAAGGCTTATGTTAAACATGATATAAAAATCACATAATATTCCGGTGAGAATGAGGAAGTTATATTTAAAAAAAATTTATGCCAAAAGTTTCTATATATTTATTTAAAGGTCATATTAAAAAAAAATATTTTTGGGTTATAAAAGGTTTATTGAACAAAATTTTTACGAAAAATTACCTTTAATAAAACAAAATTATTTTCTTTGAATTTGGCTCTAAGTATTTAAGCAGAAACGATACTATTTATAAGAAGGAAAAAAAAAATAACAAAATATAAAATACTGGATAATTTATAATAATAATTAACAAAAATATTTATGGTATATGTCTATATTTGCTATGGAAACTTGTTTAAAAATATTTTATAAATGATATCTTTTATGATTGTGATTGATAATGTGTATAATTTATACACAGATATAATAAGACTCATTTGGAATAACGAATTTTTTCCAAAAGTAATTTTTCCGATACAAATGATTTTCTTATTTCGACTTAAATTAATAGTATAAACAACTGTTTAAAAAATAAATTTAGTGAAAGGAAACTGCACACAGAGAAAAAAAATGGTTATAACATGGTCACAAGAACCATAGTATATTCTCTGTAACAATATATGGTTGCGATGAACAACCTAAAGTTATTTTAATCATTACTATGGTCACAACAAAAAAGTTTTTGTTACTATTGGACCATTAAATGGTTTTGGAACATGGTTGGTCTGAACTATATAATGTTGAAACCACAACCAAAGCTTTATTAGTATTCCAAAATAATATGGTTTTTATAACCATAATATATTATTAGTAAACAAATTATGATAAATTTACACGTATGTAACCACAATATGACTAAAAAAAAAATAATATTTGGTTTCTTTGAAGTTTTGTGCTTAGTTTTTTTTTTAATTATTAGAATCTAATTTTTCGGGTTTATCTTTAAAAAATTTATATTTTATGAATTGAACCGTTTCTTATATTAAATCCTTTAAACATAAATACATTATAAAATGTGTTACGACATAAATAATTAAGGTATGTTTTTATATACATATATTACAATATTTATTTTATAATAAAATTTTATATTTTACATATTTTTTTAAGTTAGACAATAATATGGTTATAACAACAAAATTATTGTTATTTCAATATTAATATGGTTTGACTACAACCATAAAATTCAATCATATTGTGTTGATCTTAAGCGGAATTTAGATGGTCAATCGCGGGTTGTCAGCGCAGGTTGATGGCAAGCCAACAATCTCGTGTAAATGACCAAAATTCGTGTTTGTCAGCCGCGCTGGATGGAAATCAAAAATTTTTGATATTTTGTGTTTGCCGTCATGCCATCAAGCTTGTCTAAATGCATGTTTGTCAACCACAGTGTAAATTTCATTTGAATTTTTGTAAGCGAGCAGTAAAGATGTCTCGGCTAAAGCGCTTGTTTTTAAGAGAATTTATTGTTTTTTCATGTGGGTTAGTTTTTATGTATGGTATTGTATGTAAAGCGTTTTTATTAGTGTTTATTTTTAAAATATTTAATTTTTTTTAATTATTGTGTATGTGTGCTTATATGGAAATATTAATTGCCAAAATTCAAGTTAAGAAACGGTATGTAGACGAGTTAACAAAAATATTATTTAATTGGTATTTTTCAATTATTATAAAGGAAAATCCCATAACGAAGTTGGGGAAATGTTTTCCTTCAACTTAAGACAGCTTTTGACATTATTACTTGTTCTAAAAATTAAGATAGAATTGATTAAACTTTAAACAGCACAATAAGAAAGGTTTCACGGTGCATTAAAAGTAAAATACTGAAAACTATTCATGATAGAGAACATATAACTGTGGAGTATATGTATTACACGGAACAGTTCGAAACTTTGAATTTTGTTTCTCTGAGATTTTAATGAAGCATAACTCTGACCAGATACTAAGAAATTCAATATTGCCGAAAGGTGTTCTTTTGCAAAAATAATATAAAGAATATTTGTATTTTTTCAATAAATTTTTTTTAAATAATTGATAAGAAACTGAAGAATAAATAAAAAAATATAATCATGATGTCGTTGTTTATAATTCTCTATAATTCCATTCTCTAATAATTCCATTGTCCAAATTCATTTATTACTCCTTTTTGGATTGTCGTTTTCCTATAATTCATCAATTAATAAAGCAGCAGCTAAATTATGCGCCATCTTAAATAACAACCTCACTGCTCAGTGTCTGTTGTATAATGATGTTTGACGATCTTCCCTTGATCATGTAAATGCTAAACACTCTCTCTCACCAACCCGAGCTCACAATCTGCGATTGATCATCTAAATGCCGCTTTAGATTATTGTTACGTCAACCATGTTTTTTCTTTGCGTGTGATCTCAATATGTACTGTTAGGTTGAGTGTGCTGTAGCTTAAGTGGTTAGCACGTTGACTACTAAGCAATGGACACGAGTTCAATACTCAGTCATGGCAACAAATATTTTGTTATGTGACAACGCAGCATACATTATATAATATGGAAAAAGCATTATAGGCGCATATTTAGTTATCTTCATCACAAACATTAAATGACTTTATTAAATAAATTTTAATAATTTTATCTATACATCTATACATATAATAAAATAGTAACTAATTTCGGTCTGCCTGTCTTTCTGTCTGTCTGCTTTTAATATGCGTTCGTTAAAACTACTGGATGGATATTAACAAACTTTTGTGACCAAATACCTAAGTATACTGGTCCCAATAAGGGATAATTTTTTTCCGGAAAAATATCTTATTTCCAAGAGAAAGTCGAGAAAAAGCAGTGAAAGTATGATATACCTACTTTATTTTTTAAAAAGTAAAAGAATACACAAACTGATATGCAGCATATCTTAAGGCGATTCTAAAAACGTAAAGTACTTTGGTGTGGATTGATTTTAAAGCAAAATCGAACAAAATATTGCAAGGACACTGACGAAGTGGAGTGCACATCTAGTTATTTATATAAAAGGGCTTTAAGGATTTTTTTATTTTATAAATTAGTAACTTGATGTTTTTTAGGCTATTTTTATTCATTATATTAATATTCTTTATTTATTTAAGGGAATATTTAGTAGCATTAATAATTGGCATAAAAATAGGCAAAAGAAAATGTAAAAACTGTGAAAGCAGCGACCCTTTTTCTTATTAAATGCCCCAAGGATTTCGTTACAGTTTTACGATCTGAATTGGTGAATGTTTATTAAACCATTTTTTGCTGGCTTCTGATTGTGTTGATTGAGCAAAGGAAAAGTTGAAAAACAGAATTTTCAGTGACTTCGGAATAATTGAAAAAAAAAGCATGTACTAATTAGAAAATAACTAATGTAACTGCACTACACTTCCTTGGTGTATTCTTTAATTTGTTTTAAATTTTTCCAAGATAAACAAAGATTTAGTTATAAAAAATTTAAAAAAAGTGCAAAAATCTAAACGATAAGTATGAACAGTTTTAGTAAAACTGGTAACTCCCAGATAGCAACAGCAGCATGCAATTATGCCTGCCGAGCAGTGAATGAACTCACTTTTATCTTTTACTTTAAAATAAAGAAATCTGATTTTACAAACCATATATAGTATCCCTAACTCTAGTCTTTACCTAAAATTTCTGGAATACTACTTCTAACACATTTACCATTTTGTAACTTTTATAAATATTATGGTATCGTAATATTTACCAAATTTCAATCAATCTTTTTTTTTATATTTATGCATTTTATTTGGTTATAATGCATCAATTTGATAGTGAATATAAATGGTAGTTTTTTTTTAATTTAATTCGATTTCGGTAACTTAAGTTTTTTTTAAGCGAGTGGACTATTTATTTTAATTAAAATTCTGTGAGATAAAATTTCATCAATATTTATCCGGTCGCAGCAAATTAGAGATCATTTGGCGTGTAGTTGCAAATATTTGTTAACAAAATATAAAGGGTGTTTTTTATAGAGGTATAAAACTTTAAGTTGCAATAAAACAACGATGGATTATTTGATTGACATGAATTTTATTTATCCGGAAGATAATCTTGTGACATTACATTTTAAATATGAGTTCTGTTCATCTGGACGTCCAATTTTCGATGACTTTTTCCAACATTTGTGACCGTATATTGGCAATAACACGGCGAATGTTGTCTTCCAAATGGTCAAGCGTATGTGGCTTATCCCCATAGACCAATGACTTTAGATAGCCCCGCAGAAAGTAGTCTAGCGGTGTTAAATCACAAGATCTTGGAGACCAATTCACAGGTCCAAAACGTAAAATTAGGCGGTCACCAAACGTGTCTTTCAATAAATCTATTGTGGCACGAGCTGTGTGATATATTGCGCCGTCTTGTTCAAACCACATCTCCTGGACATCATGGGTATTCAATTCAGGAATGAAAAAGTTAGTCATCATGACCATTGACTGTAACGTTCTGGCCACCATCGTTTTTGAAAAAGTACGGACCAATGATTCCACCAGCCCATAAAGCGCACCAAACAGTCAGTTTTTCTGGATGTAACGGTGTTTCGACATACACTTGAGGATTACCTTCATTCCAAATGCGGCAGTTTTGTTTGTTGACGTAGCCATTCAACCAGAATGGCTTCATCGCTAAATGAAAATCAGGAACAACGGTAATCTCGTTTTTTTGCAATTTGCAAGCGTTTTCAGGCGTGAATCTATTCATGATGAATTGCCAAACGAAACTGAGAATAAATAACTAGACAGCTGTTAAATCGGTCGCCATCTTGAAAAGTAATGCCAACTTAAATTTCTATACCTCTATAAAAAACACCCTTTACATGGACAACATAAATGTAACTTTATATGGGCAATAGCCGAGATGAAAAAAATTGTATATTTTTGCATGTTCACCACATTCCAATTAATCTAAAAGTTTCTAAAATAATAATTTGTAACGCAGCACAATGGGGCAGAATCAAAATATTTTGGATATAACTCAGCCATTTGTAATTTGACATGAGCATAGTAGAGGATTATCTGAGCTGGGCACCTTCCAATTTCCAGGGATAGTGCCATATGGTCTTAAAGTTGGGTACCTCGCAACTGCAAATTATTTTAGAGCTTGACATTTTTTAAATTTTTATTTAAAATAAAATCTTAAAGGTCTAGTTAATACCTACAAAATGATGCTTTAATGTATAAAGTATGTTTTGAAATAATCGAGTTAAAACCAAGCGTAGTTAGCGAGAAAGATTTAAAATATTGTGGGAACATTTGAAAATTATATTTTTTTTTTTTGAGTTAAATACCAGGCGATTTTCCAATAAAATTTTCTGTGGATATGTAATTACTAATTAGTCAACGAGAATCAAGTCGTAAAAAATTTGCCTCATTAAGCTAAAGAAAACCCACAATTCTTCCCAAAATAAAGACCAAAAATTCCAAAATTTGAATTTTAAGCTTTAATACAGCAGTCTTCTTTTTCCGATCCCGATCAAATTGAAGGATCTCCATCATCTACAAGGTTGGTAAATTTTACATGAAATTTTGTTTAAACGTACGCACATATAGTTAGCTTACACAATATTATTTCTATATTCTTTAGGAAAAAATTTTTCTATTAAAAAACAAGATTGATGGCCTTTTTGCTAAAATTCACAAAAATTCAATAATTTTGGAATTTTTAAATTGAAAATCGTCTAATTTTTAACTCAGAAAAGATAAAACCTCGAAATTTCGCCACAATATTTTAAATGTTGCTCGCTAAGAGAAAGAATATAATAATAAAATAATTAAAAAATGTTATAAAAATTGTACTGAATATTTTGAAAAAACTGGACCAGGGTATCAAAAAATCAAAAATTTTAATTTGAAATTGCTTATAACTCGCTCATTTTAAAACATAATTTATAGATTAAAGTATGATTTATTATTTAGCTATTAATCAGACCTTTAAGACCATGAGTTATTGAAAATCAAATAAAAAAAAAAAATTGAAGAAACGCAAATCTCTAAAATAATTTGCACTTTCGAGATACCCAACTTTGAGACCATATAGCGGCATCCCTGGAAAGTCGATGGTGTCCAGTGTCAAAACTTAAGCTAGTCCGATTGGATCAATCGGTCTAAGCCCTTACAAATGGCTGAGTTATTTCCAAAATATTTTGATTATGCCCCACTGTGTGCAGTGTTATACAAAATTAATTACAATTTAGTTCATGATATGATAACAAAAATTCAGAAATTTTAAAAACTTACTTTTTTAGAACATTTAAATTCTTTTATTGCCTTTTTAAAGTTGTGAACCATAAAATCAAATTTTCGGTTCAAGAGCTTTTCATAACACACTCTAAAGTCAGTGTATTTTATTATTATTGCCTTCGGTATCGCGATTATTTTTTTTCCAGGCAAGGATTGACGTTGTAAAGTTTTATTTAATCCATGTCATATTTTTGTGTGAGTGGTAGTTAGTTTTTTTTTAGCTTTTTAAGGATTTTAGATACTTCTGTTTTTTTTGTGTATTTTTAATTTTTTTTATTTTCATTTATGTTTTAGTTACGTACCCAGAATAGTTAAGAAAACAAAAAAAATAAAATGAATTATTACTGAAAATTTTAATTATTATTCGAACTGTTTTATGTATTACATACAATGAAATTTATAATCAAGCTTAAGTTCGTTTTTATTCTCTCTAAGAAAGAATTAATTAAATTACAAATTAGGTGATAATATTAAAGAATAATTAGGAAAATTTAATTTTTAGACACCAGCACGAGTGGAATGCACATTTTCTAGACAGCCACGTCCGTCATCAGCACTACTTGTATCTAATCTACTTAGGGTAGTGTTTTAGTTGTAAGCATCATCTATTTAACCAACCAAACTCAGATAAAGGAATACGAGAAAACTTGTATTCAATTATCAATCGTCAGTTGGTGAGAACGAAGTCTACCACTACCTTAAGCTTCCCTCTTGTTGAATATTTTTACTTTAATATTTACCACCTATATTTTCTTGTTCCTTCAGCGAACCTTCGGTTAGCAATGAACAAGGCATATTTAACCAGGTGACAGCACAAGGCGGAGCTAATATTAAAGAGAAATTTTTTCAATTTTTTTTATATGTAGTTTGACATTAATCATTTATTTTAAGAGAGAATGAAATAGATTTTACTGTCAAAATCTATATAAAAAAATTCAAAAAATTTTTTGCTCAAATTTCCTCTCCCTTACGCTATCACCATGTTTAATATGCCTTGGCAATGAAGTTACTTTTTGTTTATTTGTTTTACTTCCAACATTCGTTTTTAGTTAACACTAAAGAGTAATCAAGATTGCGCGGTGCTTTGCGATTTTTGTAGTGCTGATGACGGACGTGGCTGTCTAGAAAATGTGCATTCCACTCGTGCTGGTGTCTAAAAATTAAATTTTCCTAATTTTTCTTTAATATTATCACCTAATTTGTAATTTAGTTAATTCTTTCTTAGAGAGAATAAAAACGAACTTAAGCTTGATTATAAATTTCATTGTATGTAATGAATTATTATTATTATTTTTTATATTGAAATGAGTTTTATAAATTAAGGAATCCGATTAATAAATTTGTACTGATTTGAGCAAAAAATCAAAGCTGTCATTTTAAACATTTAAACTTTGAATGAATGAGAACTTTTGATAGGACTACTTTGCAGGATAGTGAATCTATTTTATCCATTTATACTTCTTATTTTGATTCCATTTCGGATTAGTTTTCATAAAAACTACATATGCATTATATTCAAAATGATGTACAATAGCGCCTAAAGCCATAGATTAGATTTTCGCTTATAGATATAAGTTCTTATAACTTGATCTAAAATATCAACTTTGGCTTTGATCCCATTGTAAAAATGAATGGTTCCGGGCTTCTTTGTAGTAGTTTTAGAGGCAAATTACGGTACTCGATATCGATCGCAATATCAATAGAATTTAACCCTAGAATACTAACGGTATTTTATATTACGTTAAGTTACGTAGGTTATTATTCTAGGGTTAAAAAGAAAATTTGATCGTTTTAATGCCGTAATTTACCCCCTGATTTGTAATATTACACAGTGCAACACGGAAAAAAATAACCATATACGGACACCACTCTGTGACAAAAGACCAAAAAAAAAGACCCCTGTCTACCCAGACCCAGACCCCAGTTTTGCCCAAAGTCCTCCAGGTTTTTTTTATGGGCCCTCAAAGATGTGGGGCTTCGATGTCATTTTTGCAAAAAAATGATCATTTACTCAAGCTCATATTTTGCAAACCGTTTGGAATTTTGATATATTCTCTGAGGCAAAGTTGTAGCTCTTGTCATAAAGAACAAAAATTGTTAGTCACTTAAATACCTATTTTCAATATTGCAAGAATAGCATGATGATTTTATTCTGTCTGCTATAGAAATAGCAAAACGTTGAGGGCCAGGAGAAAGATTTAGAATGTCCTACCTAACACACTTTCCAAGCTCTTTTGTTGCGATGCTTCTGGTCATATAAATTTCCCATGTATGCTGCTGATCTCTTTCACATTTATCAAAAGTTTCGCAGTCTTCTTCATTATAACTTAAAGAAGTTTTGGGATCGTAAAGGGATCCAACTTCAGAAACTTTAACTTCTCCATTTTCACTTGACAGAGCAGAGTCACAATTTCTTCTGAAAATATGATTTCTTAGAAGGCACTTTTCTATTTTGTTTAAAGATTTTTTCAGCATTAAAACGATGAATTAAAATCTGCATATAATTTTAAACAGGACATACAATTACATTTTTATTATCTTTTCTTGCTTTTGACGATATAAAAGTTATTTATTTAATTATTAAGACAATTAAATAAAAGAGTTATTTAATCCATACATATAATAAAATAGTAAGTCATTTCCTGTCTGTCTTTCTGTCTGTGTTTGCATCACGTAAAAACTTCTGGATGGATTTTAGCAAAATTTTGGGAGGAGGAACCTTGGCCTCCTGGTTTCGATATAGGATACTTTGTTCGCAAAAATATCTCATTTGCAAAAGAAGGGAGAAAATTCAGTAAAATTTCTGGTTTGAAGGTTCTGCAATTTCCGGTTAAAAAATGGGATGTTTTATGACTCTGTTTTAAAATACATAATGACAAACTATGAATTACTTACTGACAAATAGCAAATTCAATACAATTTGTATTTGATTTGTATTTTTACTTTGAGGAATTATATTGTTATTAAAATATTTTTTAATAATTAATTTTTAATAACCTCTGTAAAAGGTTTATAATAATTTTTAGAATTTTAGAATCTACATAAATTTTAGAATTTTATCCAGAGATGGATACCTTCATATAAATTAAATACGTATAAGTGAGGCACTGTAAGAGTCTTAAAATTTGGTGTGGGTTACTTTTAAAGCAAAATCGAACAAAATATAGTCATGACGCACGAAACGTGTATGCGCGCAGCTCGTTTATTAAATAAGTTAATTAGTAGTACGAGGGAAGTTTGATATTTCTATTTCATTTCAGATAAATGATATTTTCGGCAAAAGAACCAAACATCGTCTCATTTTCTACTCTATACATATAGTCTAGTGTCTTTAAAGTTTTAATTTCTTTTGATGGCCATAGGTGTTTCTTTCAATAATGACCACTACATCTAACTCAAATTAGTCACCATAGTCATTTCTACTAATTTGGAAACTGAAAATAGGAGCTAAATCTCGAGAGTATACCGGATAGGAAAATATAACACAAACTGTTATTAAAACCAGGTTTGAAAAAAACCTGCTTTTCGATAAAAGCGGTAAACAGCTCTGCATATGTAAGTATGTGTTAAATGCGATAAAAAATTATATTTTTTAATAAATTATATCTGTCGTTTAAAGGGACCTATTGATAAAAAATGAGTTTTGGAGAAAGACGGTTTTGAAATTAACAAGTCAATTTTGAAACCCCTGAACGTTTTAATAGCTCGAAACCCGTCATATGGAGGATTTGGGGGTCGCTGATTACGAATCTGGTATTGGATTTTGAAAATTCAAAATGGCGGGTCCAATATGGGGGAATATATTTTGTTATTGTTATTGGATTTGTTTAAAACAAGTGGATTTTGATACGCCTGAAGGTTTTTATGGCCTTAAACTCTTTTCCTGATTGTTTTTGGGGTCGAAGATTACGAGTCTGGTATTACATTTTGAAAATCCAAAATGGCGGATTCAACATGGTGGACTTTTTTTTTTCAAGTTTAAGGAGTTCATTTTCACACACCTGAAAACTTTTATGGTTTGAAATTTATCATCAGGCGGCTTTTGAGGTTGAAGATTACGAATCTACTATTATATTTTGAAAATTGTAAAGAGCCGATCCAATATGGCGGACTGTTTTATCTAAAGTTAACAAATTCATTGTTATACGCCTGAGCGCTTTCATATCTTAGAGTTTTCTACTGGGAGGTTTTCGGAGTCGTAGATTTTGAATCTGATATTAGATTTTGAAAATTCAAAATGGCGGATTCAATATGACGGATTATTTTTTACAACATTATTGTATTTGCTTGTGGTTCGTCACGCAATGGTAGTATTTTTAAAATTTAATACCAGTTCAGAGACCCCAAAAACCCTTAAATGATGAGTTACAATCAATCCCATAACGTTACAAAAGCATTCCGCCGTTTAGAATTTTTAAAATCTAATATCAGATTCGTAGTCAGCGATCCCAACAAACTTTAAATAACAAGTTTTAAGCAAATCCCATAATGTTACAAAAAACAAACCAAAAAACCCCCGGATAACGAGTTTCAAGCCATAAAAGCGATCAGATGTATCAAAATCGACTTGCTAACTTTACAAAATAAACTCTGCCATATTGGATTTTGAATTTTCAAAATCTAATACCAGATTCGTAATTGCCGGTCCCGAAAAACCCAGAAAGGTGAGTTTTAAGTAAATTAGATCAACTACAAAAAATTTTGTTATACCGGGTTTATTATTTTTCTTATCTTATCAAGGGTGCATTTTAAAGCTCACTTAGAAAACTGCGGTTTGCTGCATTAGAAAGAGCGTATTGTCTTTTTTAAGAATCACCAAAAAAATAAAAATCGATTTTTTCATAAATAGGTCCCTTTTTACTGCATTTGACACATCTATTTATTATATTTAATAAATTATATTTAAATTTAATATATACTTAATAAGCAACCAATTTTCAATAATCTTTAAAATTACAAAAAACTGTTCAAAGTTTCCTTTTAAAT
This sequence comes from Phasia obesa, assembly GCA_949628195.1. Lineage (NCBI taxonomy): Eukaryota > Metazoa > Arthropoda > Insecta > Diptera > Tachinidae > Phasia > Phasia obesa. Next base: position 117,671,398 of record OX451217.1, read on the forward strand.
TTAATTAAATTTAATACGACATCATGTTTTAAGCAACACATTCACATTATAATTCACCAACGGAGATATTGTTATTATGATTAATGGTATCGTATAATTGTGTCAGTTAAATGTGTATTTACGTGCTCCAAATCTATACATCTATACATATAATAAAATAGTAACTTTTTTCCTGCCTGTCTGTCTTTGTTTCTGTGTTCACATCGTGTAGAAACTACTGGTTGCATTGTAATACAATATTGTATACCTTAGTAGTTATATTGATTCGAATATAGGATACTTCTTTTCTGCAAAAATCTCTTATTTCAAAGAGAAAGTGGAGAAAAAGCAGTGAAAGCGCACGATTTTTTTTTTAGATATGAATACCCTTTTTATTTTTGAAAACTGATATTTAAAAGCTACTGCATAGTTTACAGCGCCTATTTTTTAAAATATAAGTATAAGTAAATTAATAAACCATAACTGAAGCTCTTAAAAAGTGTATTGGTGGATTGTCGATTCCCTTCAAAGCGAAATCGAACAAAATATTGTAAGCACACTGACAAAGTGGCGGGCACAGCTGGTATTATATGAATCTTTTTATAAAAATAGAGGAATAAGAATTATCAAATGGCGTTTTTAACTTCAAGCATGTATGTGTTTCACTAGGCTGACCAAATGACAATTTTATTACTCGTTTTTCGTTTTGTTTTAAGTTATTCTACTTTGTAAGCAATATGGTATTCCTTGATTGAACTTTTCCTTAATAGGAAATGTGTTGATTAATGTAAATTTATACTTATTTTAAAACTCGTTATATGGTTGCACGTTTTTCATGTAAGGAAATAAAGACTGCAACAATATTGTGGTTTCCAGGAAGCATATTATATGAAAAAATATTTACATTATTTTATTTTACCCAAGGGTTAAATATGTTGTTGTATATTAAGTTTAATATTATTATTTTTTCCCCTCAGAAATAATACGAAATATATGTACATACATTTTTGGTTAGCTGTAAATGCAAACAATATCTGCTGTAATCATTATACTTATTGAAGATAAATATTTAAAATGTGTATTTAATAACAGCGATTCTTAAAAAGAGCAATAAGCATTTTTTAAATTTATAAATCAGTTTAAAGAAAACTTCTTAAGCTTTAAAACATTTTAAAGAAAGCTCTAACTTTATGGACAAAATTAAATATATTTATAAAATGAACACATATCCAAAAAAAAATATTTTTAGTAAGCAATAATTTATTTGTTATCTTTTTGGTTTTCTACAATATGGATCTCTATAATAAAATGAGTAGACCTGATTTATTTGATAAAGATACTAAATATACATATATAGTAGCGGATCATTCATTTTAAAGATGTTGGATATTTTATTTGAAAGATTTTGCAATACAAACTTTGCATGGATAACTTTAACTTTAACGAAGTAATCATCAGGTAGCTGTCAGTAATAATGGAGATAATCTTCAAATATTGCAAAAGTAACTCCTTTATAGCTATATAAAATTTCCTTTGAAATTTTTTGCTAATCAATCTTAGAATTCTTTCTACCTTTTCTTTTTGTGGTGGCGGCTGCTTGACATTTTGCCTTCATATTATCCACTATTTTTTCAGGGAGTGAAAGGACAAGGGGTCTTCTTCTGATGGATTCTATAGAGGGGGTTAAAGCCACTTCATTTTTAAAGCCCGAAAAACTATGGTGAAAAATTTTTCGTCCTCTGCCAGGGATCTAACCTGGTGCGCTTTGTTTTGTAGGCCCGCACTTAACCACAACACCAAATGTATATTTTATATTTTATGTTTTAATAAACAGTTTCTATGTTTATTTATATAAACGAAATAACAAGAAAGCTAATACAATCAAAAAGATATCCTTATTAAGAAAATTAAAAAGATGATTTACACATCAAATCAATTAGGAAAACCTTTTTCAAAAAATCAATTAGGTAGCCAAATGAAATTAATAAGAAATCCATTTTTTATACAATTCAAAAGAAATCCTAATAAAATTAAAAAGTGTGTTTCTCTATGGATGGTTTTTTTTTTGTCAAAAAAGAGGAAAAAATTGTGAATTTAATATAAGTGGTTATTACAGTAATAAAAAGGTGAAATGTAGCTCAGCAAGATTTCGGCTAGAGGCTGAAAACTTTTAACTGATGGGAATGGCACGCCTTTTGATGAGAAACATGACAGCTGACAAAGCTAAACCTGCATTGATACATACAAATGTTTTGGCACGTTTACAATTCGCCGTGCATCATGTCGATGACTGAAAAAGCATAATATGGTCAAATGAGTCCAAATTAATTCGATAGCAGTCTGATGGTGAACAGTATTATTGGCGCCGACAGCAGGAGACAATATTAAACAAATGCTCAAGCACTTTGGAGGCAACTTCATAGCCTGGTGTTGGTTTACATGGTGACATGTTAGTCCATTGCAAAAAATTAATGGCATCAAAAAAAGGAAGAGTAGTTAAACATATTGTAACCTACAGATGAAAGTTTGTTAAATCAAGCTTAAGTTCGTTTTTATTCTCTCTAAGAAAGAATAAATTAAATTACAAATTAGGTGATAATATAAAAGAAAAATTGGGAAAATGTAATTTTTAGACACCAATAGAGTGGAATGTACATTTTCTAAACAGCTACGTCCGTTTTCAGCACTCTTCGTATCTATCTACTTTGGGTACTGTTTAGTTGTAAGCATCATCTATTTAGCCAACCAAACTCAGATAAAGGAATACGAGAAAACTATATTCAAGTATCAATCGTCAGTTGGTGAGAACGAAGTCTGCCACTACCTAAAGCTTCCCTTTTTTTGTTTAATATGTTTACTTTAATATTTACCACCTTATATTTGCTGTTGCTTAAGCCAACCTTCGGTTAGCAATGAAAGCTACTTTTTAACCGAATTCAAAAAAGAAGGAGGTTATCAATTCGTCTGTGTGTTGCTTAAAACACACAAATTAAAAAATAAAGGGTGACCCCATAGGTTACGTAATTTCACCTTTATTCTCGTATCTTTTGAAGCGTTATAGACAAACACTTGAAAGTTGCACAGAATGTTCGTTACTATGTCTGTTATAATAAGTATAAATATTTAAAATTAGAAATTAAAGGGTGTCGCATTACTTGGTTTATTTTGATATATATATGGCCAAACTTTTGACGTTATCGACAGACAGTTGAAATTTACAAAGAACTTGTATTGCTAAGTCCGCTAAAATAACAAGTGTAAAATATGAATTTGGAAATTAAAGGGTGTCCCAATAGTTAATGTAAAAGTAATATATATGGCGAAACTTTTCAACTGTTATAGATAGACAGTTGAAATTTACAAAGAACCTATATTGCTTAGTCCGCTATTACAACAAGTATAAAATTTGGATCTATAAATTAAAGGGTGTCCCCATTATTGCTGTAATTTGACCACTATGTCCTCATCTTTGGAACCGTTATAGACAAACACTTGAAAAATAGACAGAATGTTCACTACTATGTCTGGTATAACAACAAGTATAAATATTTAAAATTGGAAATTAAAGGGTGTCCCAATAGTTGATGTAATTTGATGTATATGGACACAAAGTTAAAATTTAAAAAGAATCTGTATGACAAGGTCCTCTTTAAAAAGTATTTATATTAAAATTTGAATTTAAAGTGTGTCCTAATAGGTGACGTCATTTGATATATATGACCCTATCTTTTAAACAGTTATTGATAAATACTTAACAATTAGACAGAATGTCCATTACTATATCTGTTATAATAAGTATTAATATTTAAAATTGTAAACAACAGGGTGTCGCAATAGTTTATGTAATTTGATGTATATGACAAAACTTTTAAACCGTTACAGACAGACGGTTGAAATTTACAATGAACCTGTATTGCTACGACCGCTATAACTAGTATAAAATTTGAATTCGGAAATTACAGGGTGTCCTAATAGTTACCGTCTTAAAGAAACATGATTTTAAGTTTGTCTGTTTTGAAGTCGGTTTTTTTTTTGCAAGAATTATTTGTTTTTATTAACCAACTTAAACTTGATTTAAAACATTTTCATCATCTTTTCGACAAATAGAATTTCAAATATTCAATATTGTATACCTGTCTTACCGATTTTTAAGACATGAGCGCTTATAATAAGAAGAACTTGTGTTGCAATAGGTTGGAGATTCCAAATACAACTGAAAAATCATTACGCAAAATTTGCAATTGATACTACGACCTACGCAAAATTCAGTCGAGAATTTGTGGTTAATTTTAAAAAGACGATAGGGAAATATATACAAAACTTGGTTGAAAGTATGCCCAATCGCAAAAATAGTATTTATATTGCAAAATAAATGGCTAAGGACCAAGTACGAAAAGTGCAAATATTTTATGTTAGGATTCCATGTAAGTTATGCTGATAAGAAGTTTTAAAAACGCTTTATTTTTTTAACATGTGGAAGTCAATTATTTTTTTCCTACCTATTAAGCTTTTTTGAATGGCCCTCTGATTTCCACAATCTTTCGAGGCAAAAGCTCATAAACCTTTTTTGAATAGCGCACTGGTTTTCACAATCTTTCGAGGCCCATATATAAAAATCGCCAAACCGAGGGTCTTGCCACCATTTGGTCCGGCTATTTTTCGAAAAGTTTTTATTTGTTTTTATTATTATTATTATTATTATTATTATTACTATTTTCATTTTTTTGTTAGAAAGGGAAAATAAATTGCAGGTTAAAGAATATAGTGCATAATTTCCCTTGGATTATACAAGATTTAAATATTTCTAAAATTTGTATTTGTATTTGAATTTAACTAATTCGTATGTAAATTTCAAAAAACACTAAAATGTCTAATATCACTAAGGTTTATGTCCACCTGCAAAACAAGTGATTGTTTTAATTACATATTATTTCGACCAAATGTAACTTAATTGCCTCAATATCATGTATGTTTAGCAAACAGAATTATAAAATAGATTTTTAGTGAAAATTATAAAATATTTACATTTTACATTTGGTCATTCACATGAAACGTCTGTATTCGCGGAGAAAATTATCTGTGTTTCGTGGTGTTCGGTCCATAATGTTTACACAAAAAAATTAAACTTTCTTCTTTTCTACATACTCCCAGTAAAATAATTATATGTGCAAAATTGCTTTTCTTAGGACCTTATGTTATACTAACGGTAGAGTTGTTGTTTTTGGGATACACATTCTCTTATATTTACTTTATCTTTTGTTGTTGTTTGTTAGGTTTATCTTTGCACCGCATTCGTAATACCGTTATTTTAAATCAAGCTTGTCGCAAATCCCGTGTAAAATATTCATATGTGTAAAATGAATTATTTGACTTCTAACTGGTGCCAAATCAACGTATCAGCACATAAAGCGAGAAATCGCTCCATAAGTTAGTATAGTGTATAAGCAAATACATAATATGAAAAACAAATCAAATTTTTTGAATCTTTAGAAAAATGCCACGTGAAACTGAATTAACAGATGAAGAAAGTGGATTAATCAAGGGAACGAGTCAATCCGGCATTAAAGTTGGCCAAATTGCTGTTTCTGTAAAGAGAAACCGTATGACGAAAACAAATTTCTTAAAAAATCCAGATGAGTTGGTCTAAATGTGACTAAACATCGTGTTCATCAAATAATAAGACAATATTTAGACCATAAATATGAGTATTAAGTGCCAAACCATGTCTAAAACAACACCATCAAAATGCATATATGGGATTTAACGAACAGTATAAATTTTAAGAAGATAAATTTGAATCTCTGATATTCAGTGCAACAAAAATTTTGATTTGGACGGACCAGATGGTACCTACAAAAATTAGATGGACGTAAGACGCCCATGGGAAGCATGCCACAATCGAATCCATGGTGCAGGATCACTCAATGTATGGGCGGTATTTTTTATTAAGAGGGAAGCCCAAAATAGACTTTGTACTAAGAAAATTTAATGCAGAAATCTACACAAATTTGTTACAAAGCGAAACCTTGATTTTGCTGGTGATTTACAATGCGATAACTGGACTGGCAGGATAGTGCACCGAACCACATGGTGAAGAAGATAAAGACGTTATTTAATTTTTGATTTGCTTGAGGGGTCTGCTTTAAGCCCAGACCTATATCCCATCGATAATCTATGGTGAATACATTCTGCCAAAATTCATACATCTTGAAGCTATATGTCAGCTGGAAACAGCTAAAAAAGGACATATTGCTTGAATGGGTCAATATTAAGATGCCTGTCCGGAAAAAACTGGTGGAGTCAATGCTCCGTGGTGTGAAATTGGTCACACCACGAAGTAACACAACCTTTTATTAACATATATAAAACTTTTATTTTGTAACTAAAATAAATAACATTTTTGCACATATGTATAAATATTTTCTATGGAGATTAATATAATTTTGTTATTTTATTTTTATTTCTTTTAACTATAAATTATAAAAGAATATCTGTTCTCAATTTCCATTGCTTCTTTTAATTCAAAGCATTGAACATATAATTATTTGTTTAAGGTATTATAAACCATCATGAAAGCAAAATATTTATGTTTTTACGTAAGTAGAAAGAACATGTGTGACCAAATATTGTTGATTATTAACAAACAATTATTTAGGACTGTATCACAACGTGTCGTTCCGTTTGGAATTATAATTTATTTATATGGAAACGAGTTTGAGTACATACCAATGTGAACATACATATATGTATATATGAACAAACGTAATTACTACGAACCCTGTTATATACGAGGAAATTTTCACAGATTATGTATAGCAATAAATACTAAAACTTATAGGGTGCTCCAATATAGAGGTGTTATTCACGAATATGTGCATATTTCGTGAACTGTAGGTGGGATACACGTGAAATTTACAAACAGTAAATAAAACTTAGTTCACTATATAAACAACTATAAAAAAAATAAACTAAAAATTAAACGGGGTTCCGATAGTGATGTGATTTGCATGTATAAGGCCTAAGTATTGAACCATAATAGGTAGATGCTTGAAATTTTCACAGAAGGTGTATAGCTGTGGCAGCTATAGTAGCAAAAACTAAATTTTATAGGGTGTTCCGATAGAGAGGTGTTATTCACGAATATGAGCATATTTCTTGAACTGTAGGTGGGATACACTTGAAATTTACAAAGAGTAATTAAAACTTAGTTCACTATATAAACAACCATAAAAAAATAAAAATTAAAGGGTGTTCCGATAGTGGTGTGATTTGCATGTATAAGGCCTAAGTTTTGATCCATAATAGGTAGACTCTTGAAATTTACATAGAAGGTGTATAGCTGTGGCCGCTATAGCAACAAAAATTAAAACTTATAGGGTGTTCCGATATAGAGGTGTTATTCATGAATAAGTGTTTATTTCTTGAACTGCAGAAGGCATACACTAAAAATTTACAAACAGTAATTAAAACTTAGTTCGCTTTATAAACAAGTCTAAAAAAATAAACCTAAAAATTAAAGGGTGCTCCGATAGTGGTGTGATTTGCATGTATAAGTCCTAAGTTTTGAACCATAATAGGTAGACTCTTGAAATTTTAACAGAAGGGGTATAACTGTGGCCACTATAGCAACAAGTACTAAAACTTATAGGGTGTGCCGAAAGTGACGTGTTATTTGCCTGTATATCTTTATTTCTTGAGCTATAGGAAGCAACCACTTAAAATTTGCAATGATTTAAACTATGTTCGCGTTATAAGCAAGTATAAAAATTAACGGGTGTTCCGTTAGTGAAGTGATTTGTATGTGTATATGGCATAGGTTTTGAACGATAATAGGTAGACTCTTGAAGTTTTTACAGGATGAGTATTACTATGGCCACTATAACAAATAGTAAAAATTAAAGCGTTTGCCGACAGTGACGTAATTTACATGCACATTGACTAATTTTTTAACCATAATAGATAGACTCTTGAAATTTTCACAAATGTTGTAATACTATGACCCCTATAAAAACAATAAAAATTTAAAGGGTTTCGTCGACAGTGACGTGTTTTGCATGTATAACGACATAGTTTTTGAACCGTAATAAGTAGACTCTTCCAGTTTGTATAGAAGATGTGATGACACGGCCGTTATGACAATTACTAAAAATTTAAAGGGTGTTCTTACAGTGACATGTTTTTTACGTATAGTAAATTATTTTTGTTAATAGTAAAAGGTAGACTATTGATATATTCATAGAAAGAGAATTGCCATGGCCGCCATAGCAAATAACAAAATTAAAGGATGTTCCGACAGAGACATGATTTGTAAATAGCCTTATGTTTTGAACCGTAATAGATAGACTCTTTAAATGTTTACAGTAGATGTTGTTCTTTGGCGGTTATAAACCTAAGTTAGTAAGAAAACAGCTGTTTTTGAGAGGTTTTCTATTCACGTTTGTGACACTGTTATTCAGATCTTAAATTAAGAATAGAAAGCTTCCACATTTTACTACAACTTCAGCTAATTCCAAACAAAATAGGTAAGTATATAAGCTTTCAATTTATTGTTAATTTTATGTACAACCTAGTGTCACATACGTAACAAGATTCATAATAAAGTTTAAATTACATCTCTTGCAAAATGTTAACATGCATAATATTTGGTAAAAGTTAGGTTATGTGTATCATAGGTTATGTGTATCATATTTATATTATAATGAAAGAAAATACTGTTAAGTATGTGACACATCAAGTATTTCGTATGTGATACCTTTAGTTTATGATGGAACTTGAAAAATATATTAAATATACCAATCGTGAATATAGCCTAGATCTATCCTTGGAGTGTGTCACCTTAGTTTAATGCTTTTGCCTTTTGTTTGTTTGGTCACATAACAAAATGGAAAAAATTGTATGTGGACTTTAAACCACTATACAATTTTGATGTATTGTGGTTCCAGTAGTACCAATGTGGTCCCAATTTGAAATTCTATGGAGAGGTTTGTTTTTAAAAAATTTTAAGTATAATTTAAAATTATTTTAGGCATTTCTCAACATATCATTCTAGAATTTATAGCAAAGAAATATAATATGAAAATCCTCACATTATAAGGGGAATATCCGCGTTGTAAGAGGAACTGAAATCGCGTAATATGAAAATGCGTTGTAAGATTACCGTGTTATAAGGGGGTCTACTGTATATGTATATACCTATATATTAGTTTCCAATAAAAATAAGTTGCGTTTTCCACGCTAGGTTGTAGTTTTGAAGGCAGACATAGCCTATTGCACCTCCTCGAAAAATATTTATATATATTTATTTATGATTTATGTATAAACAAACAAATAGGCAAATAAACAACCAAAATTAGAAAGAGATCTATATAATTTATTAAAATGTATTAAGAAAATCTTTTAAAATTCTTAACTTAATTCTTTCTTAGTTAATAAATAAATCTATCTGTAAGAAAAGCGCAAATCTACTTTTAGGTCCCTAATTTAAAACAAAAAAAAAATACAAACCTTATGTTTTCAAAAACCTTCGCAATACAAACGCGAGGACAAAAATTTTTATTTTTTTATTTATTTTTATTTCTTGTTAGTAAAACACAGTTGTGTACTTTCTTCATGCCACGAAATTTTTCACTAAGTCCTTTAGCTTAATTATATTCTTGATTTAAATACTTATAATAAAACCAAAACTATTAAAATTTTATTATTTTGTTCATGTTAATATAATGTTAATATTTAAATAAAATTTGTTGCAAGATTTTAGATTTTGTTAAAATAACTAAAATGTTAAAGTAAATTATCTGGAAACAAATAAAGCCGCAGAAAAACAACTTTGTTGTGAAGCATACTTGTTTCTTTCATAAAGTAAACCGAAAGTAATAAATTTTTTTAATTCAGTATAAAACTAGAAAGTACTAAATGTATCAGCACATCTGCTCACAGCATTTATACTCAATTTTGTTCTAGATACAGGTAATGGTATTTACTTTTTCGCAGTTAGGGTTCGGGCATTTATATATGCATGTGTTAGTGTACATTAAGTAATTTTACATTAGTTTAGATGCTGCTACTAATACCACAGTTTTATTTTCCTCAGTTGTTCCGTTAGATTTAAAAGTTTTTTTTTTATTCATTGCTGTTGTTATTGTTGCAAATAATGATACCTAATGATTTTTATACTATTTTTTATAAAGAAAATATTATAGTTTGACATATGTATGTCTACACTTTTACAGTTACATATTTACATTTTTGTTGTTTTAACGCTATGACGTTACATTTCTGAGTTGCCAAAAGTTAAGTTTTCTTTCTTTATTTCCAATCCCAAAGAAAGTTACGCATAAGTGACTACCACTTAATTGTGTGTTAATTAATAAAAAAAAAAACAACTGCCGTATTTGGAGTAAAGAAAATTCCAGGAGGTTTTGTAGCAACTATTTAATCAAATTTAATCAAATTTATTACATCATAATTTAAGCAGCACATTCGCATTGCAATTCGCCAGTGGAGATGTTGTAATAATGACTAATTGTATGGTATATATATGTATGTTTATGTGTCACTAAAATATTTATTTATGTGCTCGAAATATTAATTAAATCTATTTAAAACAGGTAAGAGTGCTATATTCGGCCGTGCCGAATCTTCTATACCCTTCACCACAGTGATTTTATTTATACAGACATGTACAGCATTATCCATATTGTTGACTCTTTACATAAATTAAAATAAATCGTATGAGAAAAAAATCATTATTCATGCTTTAAAGAAATAGAAGACAGCAGCTACGCAACTAAAGAAAACAAAAACAGCTACTTAATAATGTTGAAGACGACAGCTATATCGTAAACTCTGACATTGCTATAGAAATACTTATTTTGATTTTATAAAACTTAAAAAATATAAATATTTCCTTCAAAACTGTTTGTTTGTATATGAATTTGTAATTTACAATTTTGTGACATTTTCTTTTGTTGAATAAAATTGTCGCATACAGAAATAGAAATTAGCCTAAGTTGACTACAGCCGCAAACGGTGGTCGTGTAGCAATGTAGTTTTGCTGGCTTCAAAATAATCGTTTGCCTATAAACGTGTGTATTTTATTTTTGACGCCTTGTGGTCTGTATAGTATATGTTATTTAGCACTCATGATTTTCATTTTCATAGAAATATTAAAATTTTTTTTTAAATATTTCGGAAATTGTTTGTAAACATTTTTGCAAAAAGTTTTTGTAAAAATATTTTTTTTTTTAATTTTTTGTTAAATTTAATTAGAAAATTTAAAAAAATTTTTTTTGTTAAAATATCTTTTTGAAACTGTTTTGTAAACTTTTTGGTAAATATTTAAAATTTTTTTTTTAAATTGTTTTGAATTTTTTTTAACTTAGAACTTTCCCGCAATCTATATTAAGTTAGAATGATCACACTAAAGCAAAAAATATCCTAAAAAATTTCCTCATATTGACCCTCCATATGCTTTTTAACTGCTCCTGTTTACCAGTGGGCACCATGTGGCTCCATTGGGTACCCTACGTTTATTTCTTTCTATAAAGGTCTTTAATAAAAATCAAAGCAGAAAAACTCTATCAACCTGAAAGCAAGCAAAAATTGCCCGATATGCCTGTCGCGGTCTAATATTTATTTGACAAAAAAAGCAAAAAAGAATCATTAAAGCCGAAAAAATGAAAAAAAAACGTAAACAAATATAGGTGGGCGTGGTTTTTGGCAAGCAGTCTCCAAAAGGATGATCCTAAAATTTTTGAAACTATCCTTGATTGGTGTGCTTAAATTTGTTGTATCAACTTCTCTATTTATAAGGATCAAGAATATATATACTTTAAGGGTTCGGAAATAAATATTGTATAAATGACACATGGAATGACAAACTTATATATACCCTTTCTACCTGTGGTGTAGGGTTATACGTTTACATGCTTTTCATATAAGGAAATACAGACTATTACAGGAAATGTATTATGTGGCAATTATTTTATTTTACCTAAGGGTTAAATCTTTTGTTGTTTATTATGTTTAATATTATTGTTTCTAAATAATCATACATACATATATTTTTGGTTAGCTGTAAATGTAAACAATATCTGCTGTATAAAATAATATATTATTTATGAAATTTTACACATTCAGCACTTTCTACAATTCAATACCTTCATTCTATCGATATTATACTTATTGAAGGTAATCATTTAAAAGGTGTATTTAACAACAGCGATCCTTAAAGCAATAATAAGAATTTTTAAAATTTATAAATCTGTTTACAAAAAACTCCTTAAGCTTTTAAGCATTTGCTTAAACATGGTATACTATTTAAAGCAAGTTTAAACTTTATGGTCAAAATTAAATTATGACCTCTTTTTTATGATCTTTATAATGAAATGAGGAAGACCTGTTTTATTTTGTAAAGGTACTAAATATATCTAGCGAATCAATTATTGTAAAGTTGCGATATCTTTTTTAAAAGATTTTCCAATGCAAACTTTGCACGAATAAATTTATTTTAAAGATGCGTAGTTGGAGATGCTTTCTATAAAAAGTAATTATAGTTTCAGTACTAATTGGAAGAATATTCAAATATTGCAAAAGTAACTCCCTTATTGTGGAGTTACTTCTATAAAAAGTAAGTAAAAGGCATCGCATTTTTGGAGAACATACTACACATCACGGAAATATTTATGATGGTGTAACTAGAGGACTCTAAAATGATTACAGTGTTGTGTATTTTGTACGATATATATCCAGAGTTAGGCAAAGGAAAAATTGTTTCGGTTTATATTGCATCGATAAAAAAAGTTTTTTTTAAATGGCTAACAAATACAAATTTTTTAAAAGAAGTTAGTATAATTTATTAAATGATAGGTAAAAACAAAACAGAAAATTCCATACCCTTAAATCTTATTTGCAATAATAATTATTATTGCTAACCGAAGATTAGTTGCAGCAACAACAAATATAGGTGGGTGGTAACTATTAAAGAAAAACATCAAACCAAAAGGGCTGATGATATTAATGCTATTTAAGACAATTTAAGGAGCCTAGACACGTTCAGATTGAATTGGTATATTCACAAAAGTTGTTCATATATACCGTGGCTACAATTCTATCATATATTGTTAGTGAAAATTAAGAGGTCGTCGTAAGTTATGCTGAGAAAAGCAAAATGAAATTGATTTATTTTTTTTAAAAAATCGCGGTAATCAATTATTTTTCGACAATTAATGTTAATAGAATTTATGCAGCGAATCCTCGGCTACATTATTGCCAAACAAAGATAAGCGCTATCACATAGTATGAATAAGATATTAGACTAAAACTGATGACACATATTTTGAAGGGCCCAAATTCGCCAAACTGAGAATAGGATATTACTACCTTTTGGTAGTAAAATCGAACTATACTGTCAAGTACGTGTATTTGTCGAAAAGTTGTTTTTTGTTGCACTGTGTAAAAATTTTTGGTTAAAAGGGAATATAAATTTCATGTTAGAACATTTAGTGTAACATAAATGTAACTAAATTGCCTCAATATCATGTATGTTTACCAAACATAATTATAAAACACATTTTCAGTGAAAATTATAAAATATTTACATTTTCAATTTGGATATTAACATGAAACGCATCATACTTGACTGTTTTTGTGAAAAAAAAAAATATTGTAAATATTTCGTGCAGGGCATAAATTAAATTTTAATTAGGTCATCCATAATATTAAAAAGAGAGTTTCAGAGAAGTTGGATGCACAAAAATATTATACCTTCAGCTTTTCTTCATATCGTTAACAGTTATTCCTTAAATCAAACTTAAGTTTAATTATAATTGATATTAAACTTTTACCTTAACTCTGTATAAAATGTGATGCCCTAATGTGAGAAAACTGTATTTGTTATTCTACATAAATACAATTATTTACAATAATATTACAAATTATGATTAAATTTGTTAAGTACATGCGTAACCAAATATTGTTGATTAACTAAAATTCTAATTAAAGAGAATAAACAAATTTCGTATTATTTAGGATTGTATAACAGTGTTTCGTTCCGTTTGAAAAAAATTAAAATTATACACCTATTTCGACATCTATACATATAATAAAGTAGTAACTCATTTCTCTGTCTGTCTATCTGTCTGCTTTTCATTTACGTTCGCATCACGTAAAAAGTACTGGATGGATTTTAACAAAATTTTGTAAGTATCCTGGTCCCAATATAGAATACATTTTTTTCCGCAAAAATGTGTTATTTCCATAAGAAAGTGGAGAAAAAGCAATGAAAGTACGCATTAGAACTAACCTGATATGAATACTTTATTTTTTATAAAGTAAAAAAATATATAAACTGATATGTAGCATATCTTAAGGAGGTACTATGTGCTGCTGGGTACAGCACGGCATGTTTAATTTTTGAAAATTGTATATTTTAAAACACAGATCGTTTTTCTGCTTAGTAGGGCAAGGCACCTTTAATTTTGATATTTAATCACAGGTGGCGCTAAAAACATATGCCAAATAGCCAATTGAATAAAATTTGTATTTGTTTTAAGTTGAGTACGTGTTGTATAATTCGGTTATTTTGTGAAATACATAAAATGAATTGGGACAGTGGGCGTGGTACCTCCCATACAAAGGTAAAAAAAAAATTATAGTGTACATATAGTACAATAGTTATAGTCTTGAAGGTGGGTACAAGTAACCTCCATATCCTTGCATATACTCTAGAAAAATATAGGCTGAATTGGGACAGTGTGCGTGGTACCCCCCATACAAAGTTTAAAATTATTATCCTGTATCTAGAAAATTGCAATAGGCAGCGCCCTGAATTTTTGCATCAGTAACATTGTGTAGATAAACACAGACTTGATTGGAATCGTGGGCGAGGTACCTCCTATACGAAGTGAAAAATTATTATCGTGTACTTAGAAAACTGGTATAGATACCCCGGAAACGTTCCACCCTTATAACCCTTATACTAATATTCACAGTCTACCAAAATAAAATCTGGATTGGGAAAGTGGGCGAGGTACCTCCCATAAAAATTGAAAAATTATTATCGAGTACCTAGAAAAATGCAATAGATAGAGCCTTAGAATTTTGCATAACTAATCCTTATACCAATGTTCATATTTTAGCAAATTTCAGACTGGATTAGGATAGTGGGAGTGGTACCTCCCATAAAAAGAAAAAAATAAATATAATCGTGTTAATACGTATAGTCCAGCAAAAAGCAGATTGGATGGAAACAGTGGGCCTCGCACCTTGCATATAAACTGAAACATTTTTGACGTGAGAATAGCGTGCGCTTTCGAGTTTTAGTATTTTTTGTGGATACAATTTTTTGTGGATGGGTGCTGCGAAGCGCACCGGGGATAGCTAGTATATTTATGAAAAAAAGTAACTACTACGAGCTTGGTTATAAACGAGGAATATTATATAAATCCATGACATTTTTGATAAGAGGTAATATTTGCGGAAAAACAAACGTTTTACTTACTGTGCTGGAAATATGAAAATCACGGAATTATCAAACTGCCCTCGTACCAAAATACAAAAAACAAATAATGCTGAGTTTGAAAACAATTTGTATTGGTATAAACATTATTAAAGCATTTTTGGCCATAAACTGACAACATCGCTATATAACCATTAAGAGAAAATATTAAATTATTGCCAAAATATTATATGAAAGCTAAAATTGTTTTTTTTTTTGAGTTTCACAAAGCTGTTATACTACTCGTATGTATAATACGAGTAGTAAATTATAAACTCAGTTAAGTTTTTTCTATAGATTTACGTATGTATATATTTATATTCTACTCTAAATAATAATAAATATATATTAGTGTTAGTATGTACACCTAGATATGGAAAAACCTAAAAAAGAAAAAAGAATATTTTAGAAGGAAAGGCAAATGCCTCTAGAAAGGATTGCTTAATGAATAACAAATTACGTGTGTGTGAAGAAAGCCTAAACTAAGGAACTAAACATTATATGATTTCAGTATAAAAATTAAGCTGCATACTCCAAAGTCATATCCTTTAGAGACACAATTCCCATATTGTGACCTCTTGTATTTTTTAATTTTGGTTGCGTTTTACTTTTGGTTATTGGAAGCTACAGTAACAAGCACTACACGAATTACGACAAAATCACGTGTGATATATGGGACCATCCTTTGTTATTAAATTTATGAATTGTTAAACCCTTTATCACAGATGGAAAGGGTATATATAAGTTTTTCATTTCGCGGGTTGGTTTTAATATTGTAGACATTTCCGACCCCATGGATTCTTATACATAGAGATGTTGATTTAGCGAAGTTCCTCTGTTCGGGATGAAATCATCTTTGCTAAGGCACCAGAAGAGCTACAGAAAATTTAAGCCCATCAATCTGCTTTTTTGTTTTGTTAAATTAATATAAGTCCGCCACCAGTAGATCGCATGGTGCGCATACAGATCTTGGGGGATCAATAGCCCCATGCGAGGTGCGATTTTTGTTTTTTTCTAGGTTGGTAGGATTTTTCTGATTTGATTTGTTTTAAGGCCTTTATAGAAAGCAATACACATTGGGGGGCCAATAGACACACAGGTTGGGAACCAGGAGCAGTCAATAGGCTTTAGTCTCACCATTACAACGCGATATAGATTGCAGGAAGGTCCCAAGTTTTACAAAAAAATTTCTGTGAAAATTTTGCAAAAACTTTCGATAAAATTTTTCCAAGAAACTTTCGATAAAATATAAAAAAAAAGTTCTATCAAATTTTTGCAACAAATTGTTGATAGAATTTTTAGAAAACATTTTTTATAAAATTTTTACAAAAAAAAATCTATTTCTTTATATTGTATTCTTAATAATGAAGTTGAAAGCCATAAAAGTAAAAACCGAATGTATATTATTGTGAAATTGGAAAACATAACAGAATAAGGAAATATTTTTTACATTACTATGAAGATTCGGCGTGGCCAAATATTAAAGTATTTCTAAGAAAAAAAGAATAAGAATTTTTACAGAAAAAGTTAAAGCTGAGGCAAAGTTAAAAAACTCGATATTTTTATAGTATTACAAAGTGGTTTAAATGTTAAAATAAACCACCATATTTAATATATTAGTTTATAGAAAAAATAAGTTGAGTTTCACACAAGATGATGAAAATAATTTTCATATTTTTGCTTCCGCTATAGTTTTGTCATACTCAGGTATAATTATTGCTTTATAAATTTCTTTTGGATCCAATAATTTTTGTTTTGTTTTGGCCAGTTTCAATTTTATATGTGAAATCCACCACTTTACTATTTCCTAAATAAAAAATAAATAAATAAACTATAACAAATCCTTTTGAGAGAACGAGTTGCACGTTAATAAGTCCAACGATGAAAACGTATGTAGAAAATTATAATCCAAATACTTTACAAGATAAAAATTTTCCATAAATTATTAAAAAGTGCAAAGTAAATTGCTATTCAGAAATTGGTTCTACATTAGAATTTCACCAATGGGCTACAAAGCGTAAAAATGTAGCCAACGAATGCGCTAGAAAAAAAAAACTTTAAGATCAGCTAACTGCACGAGACAATAAAATATAATGGTTTAGTGACTGGTAGTCTTAAAATCATGGATAGTGTTATATTGCTTTCTATCAAATAGATTTACTTAAAAATAATTCTAGATGGAGATTAAGATTGTCAAACAGGTCTGAAAATGTTTAAAAGATTTGGAATTAAAAAACTCAAATTATTCTTTACGGGCTATATTCATAAAAAAATATTTTCGTTTTCTAAAAGGATTACAAACAAATTTTTATACAAAATTTGTTCAATTAACATATATGTGGTAATAAGGAATAAGTGCTTAAGTCTACTTAAGAAAAATTTAAGTTACTGGCACCTTTGTAATTTTCGTTCTCCAAATTACCCATGTGCAAAATTTCAATTATTTTGTACCATTTTCAGGAAGTTACAGCGAAATGACTTTCTGCTTATTTTTTTCAATGATTTTAAAACTAAAAATCAGTCTTAAGCACTTTTTTATTGCCACAGCTATTATTATCCAAAGAAAAACATTGTTATGAATACGGCCCCAATATTTCAACAAGTGAACAAAATGTTTTCCCGCTTTGAGGAGAAGTAATATATGTAACTAGCTGACCCGGTCTGCGTTGCTGGCCCTAAGCAAACATTAGTGTTATATTACCACACGATTTAAATTGAACTTTTAACGAAATTTAGAATAACTTACATATGGTGTAGATATGGGCTCAATAAAAAAAGAAACGCATGTCTTTAAGGCAAATTGGAAATTATATTTATTGATTACTTCAACTTAAGGCCAGCGGATAGACAATGTTTTTTTATTTGGTGTAAAAACGTATAAATTTTTTTGCGTGCCAACTCGGGAGCAACCCACATACAACTGGCCGTGTAAAAAACATGCATTTTTCAAAATTATGCCAGCAATAGTCAATGATTGGCCTTGTGCCTTGTTGATGGTAATAGCAAAGGCAAGACGCAAATGGAATTGGAGTGGTAAATCGTTGGAAATCATCGGAATTCGTGGAAGAAGTACGTCTTCGCCTTTAAATCTGCCACCGATGATTGTTGCCTCGATTAAGTTTGGTGAACAATTTTTGATGAACAATCTGGTTCCGTTGCATAACTATAGTGCGTTTAAGTTGCGATTAAGAATTACCGGTGATCCAACCTTTAATGTTTGTACATGCGGTACATCCGTCAATGTTGTTCTTCATCCGTTACTGTGTCGATCGATTTGTATTTGATTAATTTGCAGGGCAGTTTCAATTGAATTTGCTCATTCAGCATGTTGACATCATAATTTTTGGTGCCAAAATTGCACGTTCGCTCAGCCAATCCGGATTTTTGTAGGAGGTTATTAGACTTGGGAATACCTTGTCGACAACGGCTTGAATATTCATTTGCATTTGACAAATCTCGTTCGTGGAGCAATTAATTTGAATTTTTCCATTTCCGATGTCCAAAAGTTGTTTTGAGAATGTTTCGGGTGTTGCAATAGCTGTTTTTTTTTTTGGTGTCATTTTAGTAAACTATAATTGTGCAAAAGGAACAATGATGTGTTTTGTTTTTTACTTTTATAACATGTTATTGATTTCACTTATAGGTTTTTTTACTTATGAACACAAAACAACAATTAACGCAAAACAAACCAAATGTAGTCAGTGAGCAATTGGAACCAAAGTTTGTTTGAATGTACCGTTATTTCTTATCAGCGTTTGAAAAAACTCAAAAAAGTTGCACAAAATGTAGGTACCTGAAATGCAAGAGTACACAAAGTTGCTTATCATCGGTTGATAATATAATATTATTTTTTACTTTTAACTTATTGTACAATGTTGCACCTTAGTAAGCGCGGAATATCTGTGTTATCGAATGATGTAAATATTTTGTAAACAAACCCAAAAATTTTCTTTTTTAGGGTTCCGTACCCAAAGGGTAAAAACGTAACCCTATTATTTTCGCTGCAATGTCTGTCCGTCTGTCAGCGCCTTCAATCTCTAGAACAGTAATAGGTATTCTCTTGAAATTTTCGCACAAAGTGTATTAATATGGCCTTTATAACAAATAGTAAAAATTAAAGGGTATTCCAACACTATAGTGATTTGATAGAGGTAGACTCTTGAATGGGCAAACACTTTAAAGTACGAAGATTATGTATAAATGTGTACCTCATAATAAGAACAAATAATAGAACCAAAAATTAAAGAGTGTCTCGTAATGACACGATTTTGCATATATATAATCTTATATTTAAACTATGAAGGGCTGACACTTACAATTTACATGGATATATTTAACAATATCTACTGTAATAACAATTAACGAAAATAATTATAAATTCCCTAAATGTCGCGAATATGAGGAATTTGGCCCTCTCTTCTAAACTTTATAGGCAGACACTTGATAATTACATAGTGTATTTAGTACTATGCTCTACTATAAAATAACCAATGGGTGCCCCATAAGAAGTCAAAAATTATCAACTTGAATTTGTAAAGTTGTACTGAACATAGTACGGAACCCCACATGTGTGAGTCTGACTCGCTCTTGACTGATTTATTCTTAGTTTCTTTAAGTAGAGTTCGAGTTATGAAAACAGACATATCCTATTACTACTTCCAGATAAAACAATACTTATGTTTCAAATATAACTAAAATTGGCTGAGCCTCTTCTCTCTTCTCTTGGTACTAATTTTAAAAACAGATATGGCCTGATGAACCTTAGAGATAAGGATTTATCTGTTTCAAAGTTTATTAAGGATAAATCGCATTTTCCCATTTTCTTTTCTGTACCCCCTAATTTTGGTAGGATTGTATCTAAGATATAAATTTCAATATCCGTTTTTCTTTCTTTTTTGTTTGGGTCTATTACACCTTCTCTACAAGCTTCGATTAATGCATAAATAATCAAAAAAGCAAACAAGCAAGCTTACAATGAAATTTTCAATATACATATATTAGACTAGCTGGTCCCACACACGTTGTGTGCGTCCTGACAATATTTTGTTCGATGCTTTAAAAGTAATCCACACCAAATTTTGAAACTCTTATAGTGCTTTACGTATACGTATTTACTTTATATAAAGGTACCCATGCCTGAATAAAATTCTAAAATTTATATAAAATTCTAAAAATTATTGAAAACTTTTTTTTTGTGTAAAATGTGTTTAAAATATTTTAGTAACAATGTAAAATATCCTACTTTCAAAAATAAAAGGTGTTTCCTTAAAATATTTTTCATATTTTGTCATTATGTATTTTAAAAGACCGCCATCTTTTGCGATGGCGTGTTTAAAATATCCCACTTTTAAACCGAAAATTGCAGTACCGTTAAACAGGAAATTGCGTACTTTCAGTGCTTTTTCTCGACTTTCTTTTGAATCAGAATGCTAAAGTACCTCCTCACAAAATTTTATTAAAATTCATCCAGTAGTTTTTACATGAAAAACAGACAGACAGGAAATGAGTTACTATTTTATTTTATTTTTATTTTATTTATTTAATTACATAATACAATTAGTGTAATTTAAATAAGGAAGGTACTAGCAACGAATGGCCTTCGACCCATTTTTTATTATAAGTAGAGATTACTCTGCATATAAAAAATGCATGAAAAATGGTTAAAATTCTTAACTTAAATATGCCTCAGATGAAAATTAATTTTCTCTATAATAAAAAGCAAAATTCCCTTCGAAAGTCTTCCTTTTTAACCGATTTAACAAAAGAAGGAGGTTATCAATTCGTCTGAATGTTGCTTTTTTATGTATGTGCCCGCAGAACTCAGCCATTTATAAACCGTTTTTCACAGTTTTTTTCTTTATTTGAAAGGTTCATTATTTTAAAAAATAAAGGGTGTTCCCATTCAACATCCATCTTTTTTACTTGTATTAAGAACCGTAAAGGGCACCAATTAAAAAAATTGCATATCACAATAGCTCCCAACAACAGAATGTAATGAAAAAATAAATTTAAAGGGTGTCCCTATTGGTAACGGTTTTAGACAAAACCTTAAAATTTGACAGAATGTCGATTACTATGACCGTTAAAACAATAATTCTTGCAAAAAAAAACCGACTTCAAAACAGACAAACTTAAAAGCATGTTTCTTTAAGACGGTAACTATTGCGAACCCTGTAATTTCCGAATTCAAATTTTATACTAGTTATAGCGGTCGTAGCAATACAGGTTCGTTGTAAATTTCAACCTTCTGTCTGTAACGGTTTAAAAGTTTGGTAATATACATCAAATTACATAAACTATTGCGACACCCTGTAATTTATAATTTTAAATAATTATACTTATTATAACAGATATAGTGATGGATATTCTGTCTAATTGTTAAGTGTTTATCAATAACTGTTTAAAAGATAGGGTCATATATATCAAATGACGTCACCTACTGGGACACCCTTTAAATTCAAATTTTAATATAAATACTTTTTAAAGAACACTTTGTAATACAGATTCTTTTTAAATTTTAACTTTGTGTCCATATACATCAAATTACATCAACTATTGGGACACCCTATAATTTCCAATTTTAAATATTTATACTTGTTGTTATTCGAAACATAGTAGTGAACATTTTGTCTATTTTTCAAGTGTTTGTCTATAACGGTTCCAAAGATGAGGACATAATGGTCAAATAACATCAATAATGGGGACACCCTTTAATTTATAGATCCAAGTTTTATACTTTTTTTAATAGCGGACTAAGTAATATAGGTTCTTTGTAAATTTCAACTGTCTATCTATAACAGTTAAAAAGTTTGGCCATATATATTACTTTTACATTAACTATTGGGACACCCTTTAATTTCCAAATTCATATTTTACACTTGTTATTTTAGCGGACTTAGCAATACAAGTACTTTGTAAATTTCAACTGTCTGTCTATAAAGGTTCAAAAGTTTGGCCATATATATATCAAAATAAACCAACTAATGGGACACCCTTTAATTTTTAATTTTAAATATTTATACTTATTATAACAGACATAGTAACGAACATTCTGTGCAACTTTCAAGTGTTTGTCTATAGCGGTTCAAAAGATAGAAGAATAAAGGTGAAATTAAGTCACCTATGGGGTCACCCTTTAATTTTTAATTTTATTTTTTAATTACTTTTTGTTGTTGGGAGCTACAGTGATACGCACTTTTTTTTAATTTTAAATTGGTGACCTATAAGGTTCATAATACACGTAAAAAACATGTATGTTGTATGGGGACACCCTTTAATTTTTAAAATTTTGAACTTCTTTTAAAATGGGACCAATCTGTAGCCATAACCTTTCTAATAGTGCAAAATTTTTAAAATCGGTTCAGAAATGACTGAGTTCTGCGGGCACAAACATAAAAAAAAAGCAACATTCAGACGAATTGATAACCTCCTTCTTTTTTTGAAGTCGGTTAAAAAGTATAAATACTCAAAATTTTAAATTAAGGGGTGCTCCAAGAGTTCATTAAATTTAATGTATGTGGCCATACTTTTTAAAAGTTCTACACAGACCGTTGAAATTTACAAAGAACCTGTATTGCTAAGTCTGCTATAACAAAAAGTATAACATTTGAATTTGGAAATAGAAGGGGTCCCAATAGTTAATGTAATTTTAAGTTGAAATTTACATAGAATCTTTCTGACCAAGTTCTCTATAATAACAGGTTTTTAATTTAAAATTGTAAATTAAAGGGTATCCCAATAGGTGATGTTTTTTATCTACGCGGCCCTTTCTTTGAAACTGTTATAGACAGAGACTTGAAAAGACGGGTGCTGGTGAAAATAGCTTAACTTTTGAACTATAATAGGAAGATGCTTGACATTCACATATTCTTTACTTTTTTCCCGCTAATCTATCTGTTTTGAAGTCGGTTTTTTCAAGAATTATTTGAAAAAATAATTCAATTATTATTTTTTAATGTCTTTATAATACAAATGTTTTTTCTTGCTTCTTGATACTATAATGTAATCCTTTTTTAGATTATATTATTGATATAAGAAGCAAAACTATTACGTTAACACATAAACAATTAACTAAAACATAAGTTTTTCTTTAAAAACTATTTATCAAATTAAATTATTTATAGGATTCCAGATTTCGTAATTTATCTGAAAGCATAGAAAAAAAAATACTTTGTTGTGAGACATAATTGATTCTATCATAGAGTAAACTAAAAGTAACAAACTTTTTTAATTTAGTATAAAACTAGGAAGCACATAATTTGCCAGCACATCTGCTAACCGCGTTCTACCTCATTTTTCGTGATTGTATTTACTTTCTAGTACTTAAGTTTCTCGGTATAACATCGTAATACTTTCTTATTTTAAACAGTTTACCTGTGTATAAGCGTTCATGCACCTAAATTAATTTTGTGTTGCTTTAGCTCCTGTAACTATTACAGTTTAATTTTCTTTAGTTGTTCCGTTCTCGGGTTTAAAAGTTTTATGATGATTTGTTATACTTTGTATCATAAAAAATGGTAATTTGAAATAAATAATTTCTTGCTATAATATTCTTAACAAAATTATTCGATGGAATTAGGACAATTTTCAAGAAGGGCAATGGCTAGTGATGATAAGGTTAAGTAAAGATAGAAATATTCATTATAATAAAACTTGCGAAAATGAAGTGAAGAATTAAGTCTTAGTTTTAATTATTATATCATTTCCAGGCTGTACTATGAATATTTCATAAGTAATGGAATTATGGCATATGTGACCTTATGGAATAACTGAAATTATATATTAATGTTTCCAATAATCCTAGTTCCTTAAAGTTGTTAATATTTTAATCCGCAATTCTGTACCTTTGTTTTTCTATGTAATTTTATTGGTTAATAAAAATTTTAATTACAAAATTCTTAATTTTTTAGATAATTTGGTTGGCATGGTCTGAGTAACATTTTCGAGCATTTTCGAACATAAAAACATAAAAAGTGGCCCATGTGTTATTAAGTCACCAAAATATAGTTATCGTTAAACTACCACTTTGGTGTTTATTGTTGTTTTTTCACTCTTTTGAACTTCTAAAATTATATCTTATATAGTAAACCAGTGTTGTTGACAATTTCAAATGTCACTGCCTCTGAGCGCTGTCAGTAATGTCGTTGTGATTTAAAATATTGTTAAAGTTTGTAGGTAAATTCTTCGTAGTTTGTGATCCGTTGTTAGTAATTAACGTTTAAAATAAATGCACCTACGCTGCTCAGTGGGCAGATTCCAAATATTTTTTCGATATAACTCACCCTATTTAAGGCCTTGCCATTGATCCAAAATTTGACATGAGCATAGCAGGAGAGTATTTGAGTTTAATGATTTTAAATTTTTGTTTGATTTTTAAAAATAATAAATGGTCATAAGGGTTTAGTTAATACCTAAGAAATTATGCTTTAATCTATGAATTATTTTTAAAATGAGCGATTTTAAAATTAAAATTTTTAGTTTTTTCAAAATATTAAGTATAAGTTTCAGTAATTTTTTTTCTTTAATTTTTTCGTAGTTAGTAATTAAAATTTTAAATATTGTGGAAAAATTTAGAGATTATTTCCCTTACCAAAAAAATAAAGTCTACTTCAAGTCTACTTTATTTCAAATTTTATATAAAAATTTTGTTTTTTTTCTTTCGCTTAAGGGCATATATCTTTTCTGAGTTTAAAACTAAACGATTTGCAATTTAAAATTTTTAAAAAATTGCATTTTAATGTATTTTAGCCTGAAAAAAGCCATCAATCTTGTTTTTATAATAGAAAAAAATATTCTTAAGTGATAAATTGATCATCCTTGTAGAATATGGAGCTCCTTCAATTTCACCTATTTGACATCGAAATTTTGACTTTAGCCTATACGTTCTAATATTCCAAAGATGGGATCGGAAAAAGAAGACTGCTGTAATAACGCTTTATAAATTCTAATTATTGGTGAAAGTATTTTATGTCCATACGTGAACTTTATGGGCAAAATACTACAAATTCCAGGTTTGGGATTTTCGGTCTTTATTTTGGGAATTGTGGCATTTTCTTTACCTTAATGTTGTGAATTTATAATTATTTGATTTTCGTCGACCTACTACAATCCACAGACATTAAAATTTCATTTGAATCGTTCCGTTCCACTTATACAAATTTTGTTGCATATTTAATGTTTTTACTTTTATCTGAAAACTTGAGCTCATACACTGCTCTGCTATGGTATGCTCAAGTCAAATTTTGGATCAACTAGCCTAGAGCTTTACAAAAGGCGGACTTATCTCCAAAATATTTTAATTCTGCCCACTGTGCGCTGTTTAAATGGCTTTAGATCGTGGAGAAAACTAGTCTCGACTACAAAGTTCCACAATAGAAAATATATAATATATTCTCAAATAATATATAATTTACTCAGATACCGAAACATTTTCTATGTAACACATGCAACAATCTATGACAATATTTCATAAATAGCCAGAATAACCTTTGTGTGAAATACGCTAAACTTCCTAACTTTTACAAATTAGTAATTTTATCATTTATGAAATTGAAGACTTTAATTGCTTTCATTACTATGTAAATTGAGCATTTGTTTTTTTTATTACCACCCAGCATAAACAAAAATGCCATGCGAGACAAAACGGCGAAAAACTTTTAAAACTTTGTCAACAGCATTTATAGAATTAAGACGAAAAACATTGTCACAACATATATAATAAATTACCTTTGCCCGCCACGTCGTAGGCGTCCTGACAAAATGTTGTTCGATTTTGCTTTGAAGGTAATCCACACCAAATTTTAATACTCTTACTTTTATAGTGCTTAAGTTATGGTTTATGTATACGTTTTTATAGAGGTACCCATCCCTTGATAAAATTCTCAAATGTATATAAAATTCTAAAATTATTGTAGGGTTCTGAAAATAGTGTTTAAAATATCCCGCTGACTGTTAAATTCTTAAAATTAATGACTTTTTCTCTGCCTTCTATTGGAAATGAGATATTTTTGCGGAAAAAAGTATCCTATATTTGAACCAAGATAATTTCTCACAAAATTTTATTAAAATGCGCCAAGTAGTTTTTACATGATGCAAATACAGACAGACGAACAAAAGTTGATTTTTTTAAGTTTAAAGTATCTTTATGTTGGCTGCATACAATAGAACGTTCGTATGTTTAATGATTTTTGGTTTATTTAAAGAAAAACTTAATAATTAATTATTACAAAGTTTCAAAACAAAATCCAGAGCACAAGCACAAATGGCTTATATGGGGTAAACCAGATAAAAGAAAAAATGCTTTAGATGTAAGTGTTTTAAAACGAGTTTAGTTTGACAGATATAAACTAAACCCCATAAGGTCAAGTTTCTTTCTAAGAAGTTTGTGGTTGAACTTATAAAACGCTTTAGTTTAGTCCGTATAAATAACATTAGTCGGTTTCTGTTGAATTTACAAAATGTACTTGTTTAAATTCTACTTGTAAAAATAGTTTTTATATTGTCCAAAGAAAGATTTGTTGACTGAAATATTATTCAAACTGAAAATTCTTTGCCATTTAATAAACCAATTTTTATAGAAACACATCGTGTTGTATAAATTAACTAGCTATACCCGGTGCGCTTTGCTACACCCTTCTACAAAAAATACTATAAAAACACTTGGAAGAAAAGTATGACCAACCTTTAACGCGAAAACGCACGCTATTCTCACGTCAAAAATGTTCCCATCAAACGTGTTTTTTGATAGACTATACGTATTAACACTATAACAATTTTTCACTTTCTATAGGAGGTATCACGCCCTCCATTCAAATTCAGTCTGTGTTTTTTCTACACAATGTATCTTATTAAGGGGATTACTGATGCAAAATTCCAAGGCGCTACCTATTGCAGTTTTCTAGAACAGGATAATAATTTCTTACTTTAGCATAAAGGTTTCTTTTGCAAAGTTGGCGCTATCTATTGTAGTTCGCCAGGAACACGATAATAATTTTTCACTTTGTATGGGAGGTACCACTCCCGCTATTCCAATCCCGTCTGTGTTAACTAAACTATGTACGTTAATATGGCAGTTATTGTGTTAATATGATGGTTATTTGTGCAAAATTCCAATGCGCTACCTAGTGTAGTTCTCTAGATACAGAATACAATTTTTTTTACTTTGTATGCTATTCCAATCCAGTCCATCTTTCTTTAAACTATGCACGTTCAAATAGAGGTTATTGGTGCAAAATTTCAAGGTGCTACCTATTACTGTTAGCAAGAAACACGGTGATAAATATTTACTTTGTATGGGAGATGCCACGCCCACGTCGAATATCAAAAAATAAGTACCCTATTTTACCATCCGTGTATCTAGACTGTTAAAATTTCAACAAGATCGGTTTATTGGTGTAGGCAGCTATAGCTTTCCGACAAATAAACAAACAAACACATTTTGTGCTTTACATATATGTAGATAAATTAACAGTTTTTGATGAGCAAACACCCTATTAACTAACGTTGTTAATTCCAAAAGATTAGTAATAGTTAAACAACCCCTTTGAAAACCGTGCTGAGCAGGATCCAAAATATGGAAAAGGTGTAACAATTCTCTTAAAAAGTTTAGCAATACCTCTGTAGTTTGTAACATTATTCCTACAACAAAATAACTAAAGAATCCTTCCATACTTTAGAAAAATAACCAATCTTCACTCGTTATTGTAAAACAGAAATTTTAAAACATTGGGAAATATATTAGCTTACTATAA
>OX451217.1:117699821-117771831 GCA_949628195.1 Phasia obesa
TTTTTTGCAAAAGGGGAAATAAATAGCGTTAATTTTGCAAAAACTGAAAATTTGTCAATTATTTTCGATTTAAACGCTTTTTTTTCAGATTTGGGGCCTATGCGCTACGTGTTAACGTTGTCGAATTCGACTAAAATTTTATGGGTGGAAGTTTCTCATCAAATCTAACATTAATCCGACATGCACCCCTTGAAATTGGAAAATTTATGTTTTTCACACATTTGAAAACCCGCTATAATGCGTATATCAAGCAAAAAACTAAAATTTTGTGAAAATGAGCGAATTCACTAAAATGTGAATAAATTCGAAAAAAATCAATCGATTTTTATGGTCGATATCTCATTTTGTTGCTATTATATGTCGCTATGCGATAAAAAAATGAATCTGGAAGTTTTTTGCCGTTTTCGATTTTTTATGATTTTTTTAAAACGAAAATTTTTGCCATTTTTACGTAAAAAATATATTTTTTTCTTAAGTTTTTTATTATAACTCCGATACTATTGATCCGATTGAAACGCGATATATAGATGAATTAAAGGCTATGCAAATCTTAATTTTTCGGAATTTATTTTAGTAATATCGGACTATTAGTTTTTGAGTTATCATTAATTATTTGAAGAAACGTCTCAAAAAATTGCAATTTTAAAAAAAAAATTTTTAAAAAAAAATCTATCCATAGAATTTAAAAATTTTACCATTTTTGTACAAAGGTAGTCATGATACATCAAAATTATATAGTGGTTTTAAGAGCACATGAAATTTTTTTTATTTTGTTGTGCTGTGTAATGAATAATAATTTGCGGCATTAAGCACAATTTAAAAATTAAATTTTTTTTTAAACTTGAATGTAGTTTTGAATTATTGTATTTAGATGTATATTCTTCTTTAAGTCTCTTTTTAAGGAAACGACAGCAAAAAACTATTGTTGGTTTTTTGGCGTTTTTGGTTTTGTTTTGTTTTGTTTTGTATGGTTGGTTTTATAAATTTTACAAAAATTTAAAAACCCCTATTTTGATATGCCAAATAGCATGTCAAAATTGGTTTAGTATACATTTTATAAACCCAAAATATGTTTATAAATCCTTACATTTCCAAAACTGCAAAAATACGCAAACCATGTTTATATTTGCCTTAATTTTCTTTTAACATTTAATATTTTTATCGTTAACACTAAACTCAAAGAAGCTCATCACTTTTTTTACATTACATTACATTTCATTGCAACATATCTTTGTGATAGACTGACTTTTTTGTCGAATAAGGCGTTACAAAACAAGTAAGAGTGCTATATTAGGGCATGCCGATTCTTATATTCCATTCACCATAGTAATCTTAAATATTCCCTTACTCTGTTACGTTTCCCAATTTCATAATAGTAAACATTCGATTTTTTAGTTTATGATTTTCTACTTCATTATTACAAATATAATATAAATACATACATTAATCGATTTTTTCTCAAAAATTTAATCGAAAATGTTTTGTAAGAATTTTATCGAAAATTTTTTGTAAAAATATTATTGAAAATTTTTTGAGCATCGATATTTTTTGTAAAAATTTTATCGAAAATTTTTGTAAAAGTAAAATTATTTCTTGCAATCTATATTGCCTTAGAATGGTCAGACTCAAGCACATTGAGAAGTTATATTGTTTCGCCAAATGTGCCCATTGACTGCTTCTGTTTCACAGTGTACACCCTGTGGTTCTATCGGCTACCTCTATGTGTATTGCTCTCTATAAAAGCAGAAAAACCCTACCAACCTAAAATGAAATAAAAATAGGCCACGCAGGGGGTTATTGGTCCACAAAGATCTGTATGCACTCCGTGCGATCTACTGGTTGCAGTCTAATATTTATTTAACAAAAAAAAAAAAAATAAATAAGAGAGAATCACTACAACCGGAAAAAGATAAAATCAACGTGAATGATTTTATTCCATTCGAATGGAATGGTATGATGTTGCTCAATTGGATTAAAGAAATTTTCGAATATATTCTAGGCAGATTTGAGGGCTTAAATTTGCTGTATCTCTTCCGGTTCCTCGGCAAAGTTGATTTCAACCCGAAAATAGACGGACAGATCGAAATCGCTCAATCAACTTCTCTATTCATAAGGTTCCAGAATACAAATACATTATGGGGTCGGAAATGAATATTGCAGAAATTACACACTGAATGACAAAATTATATATACCCTTTCCACCTGTGCTGACGGGTATTTCCTGTCATTGTGAAAAAGCAATACTCAAAAGTAAAAGATGTTTGTTTTTTTTTCTATAACAAACTTTCCTAGTTGCAGTGGAATGCAAAAAACAGGGGAAATCCCATTCACTTAAAGAAAAAACTTGCACAAACGAAGCCAATTCTTTCACAAATGTGGTGATATTGCCGGAAGTTGAAAGCCTTTCAAAGTCTGTTGTAATGTTGTAATAATAAAAATACTAAAAACAACAAATTAATTTTTATGCTATAGTTTCGAGCCTACCCTTAGTTGTGTCAAGAAAAAATAAAATTAAAAAAAGTTAATAGCAATCAAAAAGTAAAAAAAAAATAAAACTATCGAGTTTTTTTTTAGCAAAACTATTCATTGTAATGTAGAGGATTTGATTTAGTAGATGTTCTTAAAAAAATATATTTTACGTCATGTTTTTAAATCCAAATTCTAAGTTCAACCATTTTTATATAACATGAATTAGATAATTTAAAAATTGTAAAATGCTGCACGTTTTACTCACGGCATTTAAACTAAAAACATTCATTCCACAACAAACAATACAAAAACTAAGCAATCGGGAAAATAAAACGTTTACACACAATTTAAAAGACGTGAGCAAAAACTTTTACTACTTCTCACACAGTTTAGAATAGGGGATACTTTTAAGAACAAAAAGTTAGATCACCCTAATTTTTTTTTTGTTTTTTATTGAAAAGACGCGTTTGAAGGAATACAATATATCTAAAACCTAACAGATAATTAAAGGCATTTCTGTTTTAATTTTCCTATACAAGTATAAAATTTCTATCTATCGTTCTTTATTTCTGCACCAAAAACTGAAAATATTTTATCACAATATTCTTAATTAACATCACGTATTGAATAATCTTTCATATAGTCAACTCTAAAAGAAAATTTCACAAACAAGTACGTATGTATGTATGTATGTATGTGTATTTGCTTCACCAGCATTCGACCAAGTATGGAAAATTGGCTCACTGATTTCTATAAGCTGTTAAAAAGTTACTTAACTGGTTCTAACTTTATATTTAAAGAAGGAGACTTTTTAAGCATGCCTCAATCAATTAAAGCTAGAGTTCTCGTAGGTATTATATTGGGACACTCGATATTCCAACTAGCAATCTAGTCCATACGTCACTGCTTTTCTAAGCATTCATAAAAGACCCCAATACTTACAAGACCATATATTATATTTGGAATTGTGGTTAAAAAAATGGACAATAAAAATTAATGAACAAAAATGTAGCCTCACTACTTTCACACTGCGTAGAGACTCATGCCCTCCTATTAAAATAAATAACTAAATCAATTCTCAAAACTCAGAGGTCAAATGCCTGGGCATACGTCTCGATAGACGCTTATGTATAAAAGTCATACTGAAGCAAAATTAACACAAATGAAGTTAAAATCAGTGGGAATAAATTGCCTTATTGGTTTGAAACTAGAGTGCAAGGTTTTACTTTTTTTTATAATTCGATTCTTAAACCAATTTGGTGTTATCGTACTCAATTATTGGTACTGCCTCATCTTCAAATTTAGAAAAAATTCAAAGGCTCCAAAATAAGATTTTACGGATAATTACAGTCGCACCCTGTTATATTAAAAACTCCAACATCCACAAAGATCTTAACAACCACTAGTTAAGACAGTAATAGCGAAACATGCAGCAACGTATCTAATGAAACTAGAAAAGCATCCAAATCCGCTGGCCCGCAACATCCTAAACGATCGTGGCTACGATCAACTAAGAAGGAGGAATATTGCTTCTCTTGGCGGAGAGAGTGACCATCAGAGAGGTGACCAACTAATGATAACAGTAACCGTGAGTCATACAGTTTTTGTCTAGCACTGGCTGGGCTTAAGTATATATTTTTTAGGGTTCCGTACCCAAAGGTTAAAAACGTAACCCTATTGTTGTTGCTACAATGTCTGTCCGTTCGTCTGTCAGCGCCTTTTATCTCTGGAAATGTAATAGGTAGACTCTTGAAATTTTCACAGAAGATGTATAACTGTTGCCGCTATAGCAAGAAATACTAAAACTTATAGAGTGTTCTGATAGGGAAGTATTATTGACTTATATGTGTTTATTTCTTGAACTATAGGAGACATATACTTATAATTTACAAATAGTAATTAAAACTTAGTTCGCTACATAAACAAGTATAAAAAATATACCTAAAAATTAAAGAGTGTTCCGATAGTGACGTGATTTGTATGTTTATGGCTTAAGTTTTGAACCATAATAGGTAGACTCTTGAAATTTTCACATATACAACTGTGCCCGCTATAGCAAAAAATACTTAAATTTATAGGGCATGCCGACAGTGACGTGTTCTTTGCGTATGTATTTCTTGAGCTGTAGGAGGCAACCAATTAAAATTTTCTTAAGCTGTAGGAGGCAACCACTTTAAAGTTTATGACAGTAATTAAAACTCTGTTCACTTTATAAACAAGTATACAAAATTAAATCTAAAAATTAAAGGGTGTTCTGATAGATTTGCGTATATGGCCTAAGTTTTTAACGATAATTGATGAACTCTTGAAATTTTTACAGGAGGTGTATTACTATAGCCAATATAACAAATAGTAAAAATTGAAGGGTATTCCGACAGTAACGTTATTTGCATGAATATGGACTAATTTTCGAATCATAATAGATAGAAATTTTCAATTTTCATAGATGGTGCAGCTATATAATATATAATAAATAGCTGATTTGCATTTATATGGCCTAATTTTTGAAGAAGGTGTATTAATGTGGCCTTTATAATACAGTAAAAACTAAATGGTATTCCGACAATGTCGTGATTTGCCTTAGTATATAGCCTTAGTTTTTGAATCATATTAGGTAGAATCTTCAAATTTGTACAGAAGATTTGATGCCACGGCCGCTATGATAATTACTAAAAATAAAAGGGTGTTCCGACAGCGATATGATATTGACGTATATGGCCTTATTTTTGAACCGTAATAGGTACTCTCTTGAAATTTTTACAGTAAAGTTTGTGCCATCTCCGCTATAACAAATAAAGGTTGTTTCATATGTTTTTCACTTATACTGCCTAATTTTTGGAAACCCATTACGTAAGCTCCTGATATTTTTATAGAAATTCCTTATATTTAAACACCAATAGACTGACACTTAAAATTAACACAGATTATTTATTAACAAATTATACTTATAACAAATTATCAGTATAATAATAAAGAAAAAAAAACTATGACAATAAAGGTCTTAAGCTAAATTATAAGTTTAAATGAAATTATAAAGGTTACAGTATTTCAAGAAATCGATTATTGTTTTACTATTGTCCTTGGTAATAGTGAAGTTAATTAATTGGAAGAAGTTTTGTCCGTTAAGGATACTGGTTTTGAAGTTATTTACGTGAGTGCAGTCATAAAATAAATGCTTAATGCTGATAGGACAAAATACGCAAAAGCTACAATGTTTTGATAAATTATTGTCCGGTATGTGTGCGTGAGTAAGGAAAGTGTGTCCAAGTCTTAAACGAATAATTTTTATCTGGTCTGGTCTGAAATTATTGTTTCTATACCACTCAGTCGTCAAATTCCAGTTATCTTTTTTTACCATACGAAATTTTTTTTAGTGATCTTTTGATATCCACAAACGATAAGTTTTGTGTTTTTATAACATGGCCTGTAAGTGCTTCTTTTGCGCAATGTTACCTTTTATTCCAGAGTAACCTCCTACCCATAAAAGCTTAATATTGGGTAGTCTTTCAATTATGGTTTGCCTTATCATGTGGGGATAAAGTGCATCGTTGTTTAAGTTCTGTATTGCCTGCAATGAAGATATTGAGTCAGTACATATTGCAACTTGCCTCTTTTGTGTTTACGTAGTTGCGTTATCTCATGTATGGCTATTATCTCAGCAGAGATAATATTGTATTCGGGTAGGATTGTACAGATTAAATTTTACAATATCTGCTGTAAAAACAAGTAACGAAAATAAATTTAATAAGAAAAGATTGATTCCTAGATGGCGCGAATTCGAAGAATTTGAACTTCTCTTCTAAAGGTTAGAGACAAATACTTGATTTTTACACATTTTAGTACTAAAAAATAATTAAAAATTATGGGGTACCCCATAAGACGTGGACTAATTAACATTTTTATTTTTAAAGTTGTACTGAATATGGTACGGAACCCTAAGTATGTGAGTCGGACTCGCACTTGACTGATTTATTTACTTTTACTTTTAGACTTAATATATGAGCACTTATTGTTAGTTCATTATTTTGAACATACAATAAATAATGTGATGAAAAAAATAATATGTATACAATATTTTTTTATAATCCTTTAATAGTAAACAGATATTACCACTTTAAGAGAACTAAAACTTTTTCTAAATGAACATTTTTCATTTTATTTTTTACACAAAACTGTTGAACATAAAATCATTGTGCTTGAAATAAAAAATTAACCTATTTTTATATGAATTTTTAAAGTGTTGTAAATTGATTTTGTTTATGTATATATTTTTATATGAGTTCCCTGACATTAATAATAAAAAAGCAAGGAGACAATAGTACCAAAATTTTATATTCTTACCTAATACCTGCTTAATGAAAGAGAAATATTACATCAAGTATCCCAACTTTCTTTATTTCTTAAAGTACTGAAGTATATTTTCTAAAAAATATGTTAACATAATTTTGTATCATAAAAAAATTGCCTGCTATCTATACTCCTTCCAATGGGCTTGCCAAATAATAAAAATTTTAGGCTTTTTCATTTAAATTAAATTTTTAAATAATTTCTCAACGATTCGAAAGCTACTGAATTATATTCAAATTGATTGATTAACAGCGCAATACGCAAATTAATTAAATACGTTAGTTCTGATGAAATGTATTTACTGTTGGAACAAATAAACAGCGACTAATATTAAACAACTTAAATTATGGTAATCAATTTATTTCATTATAATTTTAGCATCGTTTTCTTCAAAAGCATTAACATTTTAACCTGAAGTCTATAGAAAAAACTGCGAGGCCAACATTTTATTTATGTTTTTATCTCCCTTTTATATAAAAATTAAATTTCCTGTTTCCTTTGTAAATGTAATAAATATTTTTTGCCCATAAAAATAAAAAAGGAAGAAAGAGATGAACAAAATTTAAATATATTTAACATTTGAGTTTTATAAAACATTTATATTTTCCTGTATAATTTAAACCATTTTATTCCTAAAGATAAGAAATTTAATAATAAAAAATGTTTTTCCTTAAAAACAAATGATTTATGTGATCATTTTTACAAGTAAAATTAAAAAAAAATATATAAAATGTAACACGAACGTATTAATAAACTACACTTAATTTTTATCGGTAGGTACATTTCGTAAATATGTTACTTGCAAAACGACAGAAAAAATATCTTTAAACATACAAGTAAGTTATATAATAATTTGGTGCGTTAAGTTTCCACGGTTATAAACAAGGATGATAGAAGGCAAGGTTCTTCGACACAAAACTGTCTTCTTATTGGCTAATAATTCTGATTGCGATTATAACTATAAATTATGAGAGTTTATTTCCGGGTTGCCAATTTTTGCCTATTATTTAGGTTTATTTTTACGTACTTATTTGAATCATTTTTTTGATTATAGACTTGGCAACCTTACATTGGCCGATAAATGTCATCTAATGGGAAACATTCACATGGCGTAATCTTGTCTTCTATCATTCTTGCTTATAAAGGAGTTGAATTGTTGCTGTTTCTTTTAGTCGATCATAATAATATATTTTTTTCCATACCATATTTAATATAAGTCGCACATCCCAAAGAATTCGATCCGTTCTGTTTTATTTCTTATAAAAAATAGTAAACCCGTCTTTTATCGATTGGAAAAGCTACCAACTGTGGAACATGTTTATTAAATAGATAGGAAGTCGTTGTTTTTTTTTTTAACAGTAAAAGGAAACCACCTGTTGGTTCACTCGTTTGATGAAAACTGTATATTATATTAAAAAATTAATTTTTCTGCCATTGACAGCGGGATGTCAATTAAAACAGCAAGTTAAAATTTCAAAATACTTATATTTCATTTACTAATTTAATGTGAAATTGGTAGGAGCTGCAAATATATTGGTTGTACATCTTTGATTGTGCCAATTTATTTAATTTGGTTATAGCGATAAGTAGTATTCGATATAAAACACTAAAAGATAGGTTTCAATTTTATTCTCATGTGTAGTCAGGTTTTTTTTTTAAGATTTAAATTTTATCAACACAAGAAAAGTTATACTGCTAATAAATAGTAGAAAAGAATTATAATCCTATTGGAAAAAATCTCATACCAATTTAACGTTCGTTTTTACAGAAACAAAATTCGAGTATTTGATTGCATTTAATATAAATACGAGTAGACAAAGATGTACTGATAAGAATTTGGTTGAGTGAATTAAAACAACACAAATAAGCGATTTATCAAATATTTGATATCAATTTACTCTAGATAATATGGCAAATATTTGCTATAGACACGGAGATATTTAAAGTACATATATATTATATGATACTTTGTCCTAACAGGGATACTTTGTCCTTCAAAAATTTTTTTATTGCAGGATAACCCAGCAAAAGGCTTCTTGTGGACGGTAAAAGTTAGTTATTTTATTTCAAATTCTCACAAGATGTTTATCATTTTAGCTTCCAATGATAGAAAACAATAATAAACTAAACTTAACAATTAAAATAAAACAAAATGAATAAAAACAAGTAAGAGTGCTATATTCGGCCATGCCGAATTTCCTATACTCTTCATCAAGGTGATTTTATTTTTACAGACATAGGTACAAAATTGATATTATTTAAGAAGCAAACGCATTAAAAAAACCGTGTTTTTTTACCACTAGTCAGCAAAATTTCGTATACGTTATATATCGTCACTTGAAATGCCTAACTATGTAAACATTTTTAGGAACATTTATTTTTTAAATTTTGTAGTAATTTTTTTTTGTTTTGTAAAAAATCTATAGAACATATTTTTGTAAAAAAACTTTATAGAAAATTTTATAATTTTTTTTGTAAAAATTTGTTTGTAAAATTGTTATAGAAAACATTTGGAAACGTTTTTTTTTTTTACTTTTTTTACTTTTTTTTTTAAATTTTTCAAAATATTTAGAAAATTTTTTGTAAAAAATTTTTAAAATATATTTTGAAAATAATTTTTGCACAATTTTTTTTTTATTTTGTAAAATTTTTTCTAAAATTTATTTTTTAATTTTTGTTTAAAATTTTTTAAAAAAATGTTTGAATTGGTGTTCCTAATATTTAAAACTGAGTTCAATTAGCTAATGAAAAGTTTCCACTTGCTTTGGTAATATTTCTACGTATAACTTCGTAAAATTTTTTCGTTCCTGTACAAAGTTGTACGAACTAGAATTAAATTATCAGCTATTTTTTTACATATAAAAATCAAACAATTTTTAAATAAGGGAAGAAAGATTTTAAAAAGCTAAATGGAAGATTTTCAAATAAAGTTCCCGGAGAACGGAGAACATTTTGCAAAAAATTATAAATAAAAATTGGCTTTTATTTTTTTCAGTTTATTTTCATTCACTTTTTACAGCTGTTGCCAATGATATAAATGATTTGCTTTTAAAATATTATGCATTTAAGCATCTAAAATCACTAAAATAAAATTAATTTAATTATAAAATTTTGTAACGGTTTATTTTGGTAATTAATTTAATAGATTAATTTCTAGTAAAATTGTAAACGTGCTTTAAAATTATTTCGTACACGTTTTATCGCGAAAATTCAAAAATCTGCAAGAGTATCTTATTTACCACATGTGTACAATTTTATGTAACAATAATTTTAATCAATTATATTTTTGTTTAAAATAAATATACTCGATTGTATTTTTTTCACAAATTAATTGAAAAGTAAAGGTTCCGGCTGATATGTGAAATGAGCAACCACTATTTTTACAAGTATTTATTTAATCTTACATAATCCATATCATTACAAATGACGATCTGTTATATTATAAAAGTGATACCTTACCTTTTATATTATTAATATTTCTTAATAAGAACTTTATAAAATCTAAATATTCTTTACATAATTTAGTGATTAAATATGTGACACATTTCAAAATTCAATTTGTGCAATTTGTACTCATTATTCGCTGATGTTTTTTCTCTTTTTAATTTATATTTTCTGTTTACTTGAAATGAGAGAAGTTCCCTAAAATATCTTCTTACATGTGTCCATTATTTTGAAAGTAATCTAAGTCAGAATTGAAAAACAATGAGTTTATTAGTTATTTTACACAAAATTTTTTTAATTTAGAATATTTGTGTAACTTTCACATTCTTGTTAATAAATTTATTAAAAAATGTAGTGTAAAATAACTGATAAGATCATTATTTTTTAATTCTGACTTAGATTACTTTCAAAATAACTGCCACATACATGTGTGGAACAAGATTAACGTGAGTACCTGCATACTCGGCCTAACCCCACGGTGGTCTTACCACCGAGTGAAACTTAGGCGTAGACTAGCGCCCCCATTGTGTAGTATAACAACACTTTACGATTGCCACCAATCGCTTTTTGTGTGTGATACAGTCACAATGAGTAGCAATTTATATAATATGGCAAGCCTTTCCAAGGCAAGGCGATCCACATTATAACCTCTTGCTTAGGGGTTTGGAGACTATCCAAACTCCGTCTGTTGAGAGTGCAACAGCACACTTGATCGACCCTGCACCTTACCTACTTAATCGATCTTAAACCACAACCACCACGTGTACCCCCGATTTAACTGCAAATGGCTTAAGATTTCATATCCGTTGCAAAACAAATATTAAAATTTCAACTGTAGAAAATAGTAAAACTATGCAAATTTCTTCAAGGTTTTAGTAGATTTGTAAATATACAGCGGTAGTTGTAAAATAAATTTAAAGCAATAAATTATTTTATTGAAGTGAAAACTTCTTTTGGCGCCTTGAGTACTTTTTGGATGAAGTATCAATGAACTAGCGTAAATCGTCAACCAAATACTGGTTTCTATACATAGATGATTTGTGTCCGCAGAACTCGGTCATTTCTGAACCGATTTTGAAAATTTCTTCTTTATTAAAAAGGTCTTGCTTAGAAAATGGTCCAGTTTTAAATAAAATTGTAGTGGCCTACACTCAATTTTACCATACCAAATGGAAACAGATATTTGTATGGATATATTACATAAACAATAAAAGTTCAAAGTATATTTGGAGTAAGTAAATTACCCCTTTCCCCTTCCCGATTATGCCCAAAATTTATACAGCTCTACATCTTCATAAACCAAAAGTACACACTTAATTTCGTTTCAACATGTCATACGGTATGACCTGCAGAGCGTTCACAAAATTTGTGTGTAAGGAAACCCATAAGGAAACTCCACAAAAATAGAGGCATACACACCCACTCAAAGACATCATTGCGAAAATCAAAATGGATTCAGGAGACCTCTGAACGTATAAATCCGTCGAAATCTCGACCTCGATTTTTTTTTATGATTACTAATACTTTACCTTATACTACGTATGGTAAAGTAAAAAGGTTCATAATACTTACACTTTCGTGAAATAACAAGTATAAATATTTAAAATTAGAAATAGAAACCGTAAATATAAACCGTAATAGAAAGTTAAAAACAAAATCTGTATGGCTAAGTCCTTTATAACAAGTGTTTAGTTTAAATTTATAGGGTGTTTCAATAGGTAATGTTATTAAGCCTATATGGCCCTATCTTTAAAACCATTATAGACGGAGACGGAACTAACATATGCAATAAGGTATATGTTGGCACAACAAAAACTAAACTTAAGAAAATAATTACATCCCACAGATCGGACCTAAAAATAATTGACAAACCAATAGAACAAATAACAGCACTTGGTGCCCACTGTACCACGACAAATCATAAGCCGAATTTTAAAAATGTGAGAATTCTACAAGAAGAGAATAAATATATGAAGAGATTCATGTTGGAGATGCTACATATAATAAATGTCCTCACATATACAGATGAATAATAAATAAATATAAAAAATCAAAATAATTTTCAGTTTAAATGTTTGATTATAAAAGTTTGGATGCTGTGATAATTGTTTAATATTTTTCAAGTAATCTTGTCTAATAACGTTCTAATAAGATTTGTGTACTTCGTATTTTTTCTTTTATTTTATCAGATCCCTGATGATGCCTAACGATGTTAGTCGAAATATTGGAACCTTTTTGAAAATAAATATACCAATTATTAATAAAAATTGATTCACATTAAACAAAAGGAAGGAAGTTTTTTATTAATTTAGACCTTGAGCCAAAATAAGATAAAACTATATTTGCTGACAAAAATACCCATAGAATATGTATTACTATGTCCGCTATAGCAACAAATATAAAGTTTGAAAGTAAAGAGTGTCCCTGTAGTACAATACTGTCCTTCTCTATTCTTGTGGCACAACGCAATATCTTTTGATTCTTAATTTGATAAGATACAAATGTTTTGCCATACAATAACAATTCAGTGTGAATTTTCAACTATTATATTGTAAACAATCTGTGCCCGCCAAGTCTCGGGCATCTATAAAAGTGCTTCAGTTATGGTTTATGCATTTACTTTATGTAAGGGTACCCATCTCTGGATAAAATTCATCATAAAAATTAATAAAAATTTCTAAAACTCTAAAAATTATTGTAAACATCTGTAGGTGTTTAAAATATTTTAATAACAATATAATTCCACAAAGTAAAAATACAAACCAAATAAAAATTTTATTCAACTGGCGCCATCTGTTGCACAATAGTTTTTAAAATATCCCACATTAAAAATAAAAAGATTTGTTTAAAATATAACCGTGTTGAAAATATGCCAGTTTTAAACCGAAAATTTCAGTACTTTTTCACTGCTTTTTCTTAACTTTCACTTGGAAATAAGATATTTTTGCGGAAAAAAGTATTGTATATTGGGATCAGGTTACCAATGTACCAATTTTGTTAAAATCCATCCAGTAGTTTTTACATGATACGAACGCAAAGAAAATCTGACAGACAGATAGACGGAAGGAAATGAGTAACTATTTTATTATATGTATAGATTATTTTCACTATAAGCATTTTTACTACTGCTCCGCTTTTTTTAGATTCTTAAGTGATATTAAAATCTCTATTTATTTTTCAGGTTCTACTTAAATTTTTTTTTAATTTAATATATTATTAAACAAATCTTATTTAAATATGAATATTCAGAAATACCACAATTAAATTTCTTTTATGTAATCACTGTAGTAATCACTATTTATTTTACAAGTCTACTTTGTTTATTTTTTGGCATACATCTAACATATGGTTTGCAAAAAGTGTGTGTTTAATGTGATTTAAGTTATTCTCTAGAAATCTAACACACAAACTCATATTTATATGTGTTAAAAAAAGTACTGTTTTGCTATAACGATGTATGTAAACTCACATAAATGAGCTGCACTAAAAATTAATATTTAAATTTTTCAGCATTAAATTCTCAACTCAAATTCATATTTCTGTGAGTATTATCAAATAGTAGTAGGCCTTTTTCAGTATTTTATACATAGAACTTTTAAATATTTATGTGTGTAAAAGTGAAAACTTTATTTTTTTAATGTTAGCACGTGTATATACAGTAGGGAGCAGAAATGAGTACAGGTTTGTGTTTCTTCTATTGCTAGGAAAACTAATGATAAGGAAGCGATGTTCAAATCGCAAGAAGAGCGCTATAGAACATTGGATACCTCGAAGCTGTGAAGAAGCCCAAACCTGTATTGATACATAAATAATGTTTCGGCACGTTTACAGTTTGCCCTGCTTCAAAAATATTGGACTCTTAATGAGTGGAAGAGTGTAATATGGTCAGGTGAGTCAAAGTTAAACCGATAACAGACCTGCATGTTAACAGGAAACAATTCAACTACACCATATTAAAGCATGGCGGTGGCAACATCTTTATATTGTTTTACATGGTGGCATGTTGGTCCATTGAAAAAAATTGATGGAAAGAGATAAATGAGAAAGGAGGACTATTTAAACATACTGAATACCCATTTTCTCGAATTTGTAGATATGAGCGTATATCCAACGGAAGAAAATCATAGAGAACACTTATTGAGGAATATCTGAACTGAAATATTTTTAATTGAAGCAGTGGCCTCCGCAGTTTCCCTTCCTCAATCCAGTTGAGAATTTGTGGTCACTTTTAAGAGGATGATCGAAAATAATTTCGATTTTTCTAATATAATTATGGCAATATGACAGCTGGAGTGGCAGAAAAATGCAGATAAACTTATACGAAAAATGGTTGAAAGAATGTCCAAATGCATAAATGGTGAATTACAAAATATTTGGATATGGACCAAGTACTAAAATATCAATAACTTCTAATGTTAAAAGAAAATGAAAAATTGAGTACATAAGAGTTATTTATTATATTTTATTTATTTTTTTTTTTTGAATATGTAGTTTTTTTATTTGTTGTAAAAATATTATTGTTAACAACTAAATAAAATAAAAAAAATAAAATAAAAGATTCAATCGCTTCACTATTAATTTTTTTTATTCACCTACCAATGCAGAAAATACAAATATGTACTCCTTTCTGCTCTCTACTGTAGATGTCTTACTTTCTCACTTTCATTCAACTAAAACCCATAATAAGTGGCACATATGCTGCACTTTATAAATTTGGCATTACAAAATGTGCAACCTTAAACCATTTTGTTAATAATTTCATTTCAAAATAAATTGCTGTCATAAAAAATCACATTTTTCCCATTTCTCAATTTTCACATATTGTTGTTTACATAACTATGACTAAATTGTTAATTTTAATCTCAAACAAGAATTGCTGCATAATTTAATGCTAACGTTTTGAAAATTACAGAAATTTATTATGAATTTGCTATAGTCAGACGTGTAGTTTATTGTTTTGTTCAATACAAAAATAATAAAATTTGTTATACGTGCAAAATTAAATAGACACACATATATCATGATGCAAACAGAAAATACAAAAAAAAATATTATTTTTTGATTTTTTATTTTCAATATAACAATATAACAATATTTTAAATTTATTTTTATTCAATTGACTTATGTTCACGCATCGTTTGTTTGATTTAATTTGAAAGTGTATCATAATATACGATTGTTAAAAAATAATAAATACGTTCATTTGTTAAAACAAAAAAGACACTATTATTTTAATTATAAATTATTATAAAAATAATTAATTTTACCTGCCCAGTACGCAGCTCTACGAAATTTTAAGTTTGAGTTTTTTGACTTTATTTCTACGAAAGTAAAATCATCATGTGATCGTTTGTAGAAAAACATCATGTAGTCGTATTTTTAAAATTTTATTGTATATTAT
The DNA here is from genome assembly GCA_949628195.1 of Phasia obesa. Lineage (NCBI taxonomy): Eukaryota > Metazoa > Arthropoda > Insecta > Diptera > Tachinidae > Phasia > Phasia obesa. Next base: position 117,715,483 of record OX451217.1, read on the forward strand.
ACACAGAAACATTATATCAACACAAGAATGAAACAAATGTTTTAAAAGTGTAAAAAACATGAAATAAATCATAAATTCCGTTACCAAACAATTGTCTGATCATTAATTTTTGTTTTATTTGAAGGAAAAAAGTCTACACTTTTTTGTTTTACCATCCCTGTAATAGTTAAAAATTGAAAGTGGCCTGAAAATTTTCAAACCTGAATTTCAGGCTGTTAAGCCCAGTACGCAGCTCTACGAAATTTCAGTTTTAATTTTTTTGCCTTTATTTCTACAAAAGTAAAATTCATCATGTGGTCGTTTGTAGAAATAAAAATCATGTAGTCGTGTTTTTTAAATTTTATTGTTTATTGTACACAATAACATTATATCAACACAGAAATGAACAAAAAATATTTTAAATGTATAAAAAACATGAAATGTCATAAATTCCGTTACCAAACAATTGCCTGAACATTAATTTTTGTTTCAGCTGAAGAAAAAAAGTCTACACTTTTTGTAATAGTCGAAAATTCCGTTTAGTTTTTTTTTTAGCTGCGTACTGCCAAACGGAAAGTTGACTGAAAATTTTCAAACCTGAAATTCAGGCTGTTTTTTTTACACATACTTCTTATGGCAACCTGAAATTCAGGCGAGCTGCGTACTGGCCTTTAGCTGGAAAAATGTTATAGACTCTGAAAATTTCAAAATAATTGAATACAGGCAAAAGTTATCTTCTCATTTTAAAAATAGTTTTGAAGAATTTAGTGCCAACTTCTTGCCATTCTGGAACATCAGTGCACTACTCAAAATGTTGATATCATGACTTTAGTGATAAATCGACTTACAGTGTTTGTTACTATCTACCATAAAAATGTCCTATTCTTTCGACAGTACGTATTCCTAAGTACTCATTAAATGAAAAATCCTTTATACTATTTGTCTAATTTCGGTAATTTTTTAGCAACTGCGTCCAGCAACTTCATTATAAAGGTACACAAAAACAGAGTTTCATGTAAATCGGTTGAATAACACGAACACAACGCTTAATATGTAAACATAAATTAACCGTTTTTTCCTTTTTGTCTTCTTTAGGTCCAGCGCATAGCCCTTAGTACCTTCTTGCTTATAAACAATATATGAATGTTTCGAATTTCATAAAAATCGGTTAAGGCTATAAGAATGCCAAATTGTCGCTTTCCGCTTTTCCGAATTTTATGAACAGAAATGGTGCGATGCACCTTTTATATGAATGCGTGATTAAGGGCCTAAACTTGGCCACGACCGTTAAGCAGAACACTGTTATAAAATTTAAAATATAGCTAAATATTAAATGATAAACAAAAATATCAAACAAGAAGGAATCTTTGGGTTGTGGTAAACTTCGTTCTCACCAACTAACGATGATAATTGAATACAGTTTCTTCTTGTATTCCTTTATTTGAGTTTGTTTGGTTAAATAGATGATGCTTACCACCAAACACCACCCAAAGTAAATAGATGCGAAGAATGCTGAAGAGGGACTTAGCTGTCCCGAAAATGCATTCCATTCTGCTAGTGTCTAAAATAACATTTTTCCACTTTTTCTTTAAAAATGGATCATCTAATTTTTAAAAAATTAAAAGAAAAAAAAATCAAAAGTTGAGTTGTATGTAAAATATTAAATATATTTTTTAAATTATTAAACCACGCAAACTCTTATAGTGTAGTTGCTCCAAAATACTGATATTTCACAAAAAACAAGTTTTTTCTTGACTCTAAGCCATTAATAGTTCACTCAACTCTACCAGCGGTTATTTTGATTTAAAAAAAATTAAGTAAAATAACATTTCGCAATCTAATGGAACATTTTTTTTTCATAATTTATTTATTGTATCTTCAATATTTTTGAACTAACAATAATTACTCGTATCTTAGGTCTAAAATAAAATATTCTTTTTAAGTCCAGCCAGTGCTAGACAAAAATAATGTTTGTTTCACGGATTTTGCAATCATTTGCGGGTCATCCCTCTAATGTACGTCCAAGAAAAGCAGTATCTCTTCTTTTTAGTCGAATATAACCAGGTTCATTCAGCATGTTACGCGCCAAAGGGTTTGGATGAGATTCAAGCCTCTTTAGATATGTGAGTGCATGTTTCGCTATTTCTGCTTTAACTGATGGCATGTTTAGGTCTTTGTGGATGTTCGAATTTTTTATATACCAGGGAGCAGATGTAATAATACGTAAAATCTTATTTTGGCGCCTTTGAATTTTTTCTACATTGCTAGCTGAGGCAGTGCCCCATAACTGAATCCCATAACACCAAATTGGTTTGAGGATCGACTTGTACAGTAGAAGTTTACAATCTAAGCTCAGAGTGGAGTTTCTGCCAATAAGCCAATTTAGTTGTACTGCTTTTAGTTTCATTTGTGTTAACTTGAAGTCAATGTGGCTTTTCCAAGTAAGGCGACGGTCAAGATGTATACCCAGGTATTTAACGTCTGAAAGCTGTGGTTTCATTTGGTTATTTATGCGAATAGGAGGGCATGAGTCCCTGCGCAGTGTGAAAGTTATGTGAGTGCATTTTTGTTCATTCACTTTTATTCTCCATTTTTCTAGCCATTTTTCCAAATTGAGTATGTGGTCTTGTAAAAGTTGTGATGCTTCTTGGGCACTTTCATGAATACTTAAAAAAGCTGTGTCATCTGCAAAAGTTGATGTGTGGACTAGAGTGCTAATTGGCATATCCGATGTGTACAGTAAATATAAAATTGGTCCCAAAATACTACCTTGGGGAACTCCGGCTTCAATGAGCTGTGGCGAGCTTAAAAAGTCACCTTCTTTTAATAAAAACTTGCGATTCGTTAAATAATCTTTTAAGAGCTTGTACAAGTTTTCGGGCAAGTTCAGCTTTAGCTTAAATATTAGGCCTTCGTGCCAAACCTTATCGAATGCTTGAGAAACGTCGATAAAGAGCGCAGAGCAGTATTTTTTTTCTTCAAAGGTCGTTTTAATTACATTTACTAATCTGTGTGTTTGTTGGATCGTACTATGTTGTTTTCTGAAATATATAAAAAATTATTTTATGTAATGGAACATAATTTTCTCTTTATTTATTTTACTATTTTCCATTTATTCTAGTATAAGCTAGTTTATAAATATGTACGAGTACATATATCATATTTTATTATTTTTTCAGATTTTATTTTTAGATATGCACAAATATAATAATTTTGTATATCTGCTGTTGTTCATTGAGAATATACAATATAATATTGCCTTACTGGTCAGTTGATCCTCATGTTAATATAAATTAATTTTACATTTAATCCACACAAATCAGAAAAAATGTTAAAATTTATGTAAAAATTTTAAGTGGGATGATGCAAACAAAATAAATGAATTAAAACTTTTCTGAAAATTTATATTCTCTAAAACTATTTTTTTTATATTTAACATGATATTGTATTTTTGTTTGGAGTTTTATTCTTATCATCGTATTAGTATTTATAAATAATTAACCAATAGAGTGTTAACATATTTAATATTTTTAAAGCATATATTTATGTTTTTCAAGTTAACAAAATAATTTAAAAGTATGAATATACATACATATCGCACTTGATTAACAAGAGGGATGAAAAAGTAATCAGAATACGAGGAAAATTTTTAGATTAGATGGATATTGATGTTGTTGGTTGATTTCTTGCAAAAAGTGAAAATTTGAAAATTTTGAGTTAATACCCTCTTGTTGAGTTTTATATGAATTTTTGATAATATATTAACTAAATTACATTCAAAACAACATAAAAACTGATCGATTAATCGAATATTTTTTTAAATTTTATTCGATTATTAGGTAAAATATTATGTTTATTTTTTATTTTTAAAGAGAAGTAACACTCAGGCAATTAATGCCTATATTAAATTTGTTACTTCCTTCGGAGAGGGATAGGGATAGGAGTAGATAAGACAGATGGTTAGTGTGATAGTAAAGCTTCGCATCTGGCAACACTGCAATTGCACGTTATGATTATTTTTAGAACAGTATTGCAGCGCCTCTGGTGTTATTTAGGCTACTTAGTTTGAAGTTAGCATAGCCAATTTATAATTATTTTACTTCGCCGACGATTTAGTGCTATGTGGAAATATCGGCGAAGGAGGGCGCTGTGATATGCATTTTGCCTCGGCTGAGTATTGAACTCGTGACCATTGCTTTGTAGTCAACGTGCTAACCACTTAAGCTATAGCACCCCCTATTGGACTGATTCACTAACACTTAGAAAACGCAAATAATGGAATTGCGCACTTTCAAGAGTTTCAGTATTAAAATTACTAAAACCTGTCAGTTTAAGAGTTATTCACTAATAAAGCCACATATCTTTTTTACAGCTTTTTTAGGCAGTTTTTACCACTTAAATGCGAGGGGCCGGCCGGTTTATGGTTTAGAAACAAAATTTTTATGCACAGCGTATTTTTGACCACCTACATAACCGAAAATGCGCGGGGAGCGAAAAAAATAACACATTTGCATATATGGCTGGTCTAATGTACATATACTTATGTATATTGTTTTTAAATGTTTTGAAATGTTAGTTTTTAAATTTGATTGCCAAACAAATTTTTCATTCATTTCAAACATTGTTTTATTGATTTAATTATTATAAAACTATTTTTATTTTCTAACGATAGTAACCAATGGTACAGTGATGTCAATTGGCCGCCAAGATCATTTAATTTGACTCTGTTGGACTTCTTTCTATCTTTAACGGCATAGAACCTTAATTATGCTTCAGCTTCATCGAAAATTTGGTGCATTGGATGGAGCTATGTCGCCGCGATATGGCCGATATTTTATTCAATATATAATTTAACCATACCATTATTATCCAATTAAAAAGAAATGGCAATAATTTCCTAAATAATTTGTGTTTTATTCAAAATTATTATCGGCCCTTAAAATTTAACCACCCTTTATAACAATCCTGTCCTACAGGGATACGATTTGTTATATGATTGATTATAATTATTAAGTTTGTATTCAAACTTTACCTATTTTTTCTCGTCAACGGAAAATAGTTTTGGAGCAGTGGAACTAGATTCGTTCCTTAAATTACTCTCCAGTTCTTGCAATCTCAACGTCTCCCTTTCGTTTTGTATTTGCATCGTTGAAACATGTTGTGGGCTCTAATTGAATGGAAATAAAGTAGCCAGTGTTTGTGTGTGCGTTAATTTTTATTTTCCATTTATTATACTTTTGAACAATAGCGTTAACCTTTTACATTTAGCCATTTCGTCGGCATATAGTGCTATCTTTGAATTTCTTCTATCAACAAAATCTGCCACATAAAGCGAGTATAGTTGGGAAAATAACTGCACCTTGCATAACTCCAGCATTAATATTTCGACCAGATGAAGTTGTATTGTTAATAATAACTTTAAAAGATCTTTTGTTCTCTTTTTATTAAGTAAATTTTCAGTAATGGTCAAAATTTAATTGTTTTCAAGAAAAAAAAAAAAGAATGATAAAAATTATTATGTGTAAGATGTTTCTGTCTCCAAACTTAATCTACTATTTAAAGGTTTTACTATTAAATTTGTTCACACAACTATAATTTTAAATGTCTTCTGAGAACTTTAATGACTGGTTGATGTTGGTCGTAAAATAATAACAATAACATTTATTTTTCTTATGTACAAAAGGAATTTTATAGTATGTATATAGCGTAGCCTCGATTTGTTTATGTGTAGCAGCAAGCGACAAAAAATGGGGGAAATCCCAAGGAAATGAAATATTGCAGACAATGCAATTTTGCATATTATGAAAATATATGAAAATAAAATATATTTAACTGCCACAAATATATACATATTTTTCTTTAGAAAAAAAATGACAAATGTAGACCACAATTAAAACAAATAGACAAATTTAACAATTGGCTTTACTAAACATAAAAAGAGACAAATGCATATTTATTTCTTATTTCTCATGTGGAACATGGCCATATACAGGGTGGCCCAAAACAGACTGAAGGATTAAAAATAGTTATATCTTTTTTGTGTTTAATAATTTTTTTTTATCTTTTGCAGGTTATTTACTGGTTTTTTTATATAAATCATGGCTACATATGATGTGCAGAAACGCGTCAAAATCATTAAATTTTTTTATTCTTCTGGAAGGTCAATTATTACAACTCAACGAAATTATCGTCGTCATTTTAATTTCCGAACAGCACACAGTGACAACATGATTAGGAACTTAGTCTCCCGTTTTGAGGAACATGGAAGAGTGTCAGATCTTCCAGGAAGAGGAAGAGGTCGATCTGTGCGCAATGAAGCAGTTGTGGAGGCTGTACGGCAGAGTGTAAACGAAGATCCATCTGTCTCTACTCGTCGTCGTTCTGCTCAATTGGGAATCTCCAGAACATCCCTGCAAAGAATTTTGAAGCGGGATCTTAAAATGTTTCCGTATAAAATTCAAATGGATAGCAACTGCTTCCCCAAGATCATCAGGCACGCCTGCAATATGCTATTTGTTTTAGTCAAAAAGCCAGAGAAAATTATAACTTTTTAAACAATCTTATAATGAGCGATGAAGCTCATTTCGACTTTAATGGCTATGTTAACAAACAAAATTGTAGATTCTGGGGCACTCACAATCCTAGGGCATTACATCAGCGTGAATTACACCCCGCCAGATGTACTGTTTGGTGCGGTGTTATGGCTGATAAAATTATCGGTCCATATTTTTTCGAAGATGTGGATGGTCAACCAGAAACGGTTAACGAGGCTCTATATAGGACTATGATAGAAAATTTTTTGCATCCACATGTTGAGAATAATAAAAACATATGGTTCCAGCAAGATGGAGCAACTGCGCATACTGCAAGAGCGACAATGGAACTTCTTCATAACATTTTTGGTGAACGAATAATTTCCAGAAATTGTGATTTTGCTTGGCCTCCACGTTCACCAGATTTGACTACTCCAGATTTTTTTTGTGGGGCTATTTGAAAGGAGTTGTGTATATCAATAAACCCCTAACAATTCAAGAGCTTAAGCAGAACATTCAAGCAGAAATAAGGAACTTGGAACCAGAAACTCTACGGGCAGTAATGGAAAATGTGGTTAAAAGAGCCAATTTTTGTTTGCAAGAAAATGGACGCGATTTGAGAGATGTTATATTTCACACTTAGATGTAAAAAATTTCCATGAATTAAATATTTAAAAACATAAAAAAAATTAATAAAAAATAAAAACAAAAAAATACAGTTATTTTTAATCCTTCAGTTTTTTTTGGGCCACCCTGTATTTACATATAACGCATTGATCATAAACTTGTAGACATAATTTAATTTTCGAAATATTTAGATCGGTAAATTATATATTATTGGCTTATGTTCTAGAGTATATTAAAATAGAACAAACGGGCCTGTCGCACATTCCATGTGTATGGATTTTATTTCGTATATATAATTCCGAGCGTTTTTTTACGTTCTTCAATTCAGTTCATTCTTTATTATTACTAAAAATTCAAAATCTAAGAATCAAAGTATGAAAATCGTATATCAAGGCTTAAGGGTTGCTTTTTATATACATAAGGTGTGTTTTTATATACATAAACTCATGTATTTAATGCCTGGTGTAAATACTATAATGTTAAAATAGTTTTCGGTATAAAATTCTGTTTATTTAATTTTTTTTTTTAAGTTGCGTGTGACATGAAGAAACATGAAACATATTGCATAAAATTAAAAACATGCTTTATTCCGATATTGCACTTGTTTATAGATTTCACTTTTATATAAAAAACATTTCTGTCGAACTGTAAGAAAATTTAAAAACAAGTAATTTGAAAAATTTTTAAAATTTAATTAGAAAATGTGTCGGCAAAAGTGTTTAAAAAATTCATCAAAAATGGTATTTTTATCATGTCTATATTAGCAATTTTGAATTTGGCTGAATTCTTATCAAAATGCAAAACTTCAATCTTTATAAATATTATGTATTATAATCTCTTCGTTTATTAGATCTAAAAAGTGGAAGATGACTGAAATTTTATGTTCTTACATTTCCTTGTTAATTGTTTGCTCTTATAAAATTATACAATTTATTTTTCATATAAATTGAATTACAAGTTTTAAGTCTTACCATCTAATTTTAGTCATATGTATATAAAAATTTATATATTTATTGTTAGTAGTTTTTGATCTCAACGACATTGTAAACACATACAATACAAACACTTATGAAACATACAAAATGCTTATACGCACTAGGGTGCAAGAAGCATGAAAAGCAGAATAAATATTAGAATAAAAGAGTTAAAACAATAAATAATAAATAATGTAATTTAGTGTTAATAGAACTCCTTAGCATAACAATTTTAAACAATTCTTTCAAAAGCTACTTGTGTGTAAAACAAACAATTACTTTTGTCATAAATTTATTGCAGCTTAATTGATATTTACTTACTTAATGAATGTATAAAATATTAAAAATTTTATGGGATTTTAAAGCAACACTTTCTATATAAACATTATTATTTACTCAGTTTTATTGAATACATTTATTATTATTAGATAAAGTTTTAAAATTGAAAATGCTTATATTAATGTCCTACATGATTTTATATAAATAACGCATTTATGTATAATATTTTAAGTATTTATAAAGTAAACGTAAATGTAACCTATTTTTATACATCTTGAATATAAAACTAACTATATCCACACATAAAATGAAACTTAATTTTTAATTACTTAATAAATAAATTACTATAAAAAGGATATTGATTCAACACATAAATAAATTATAAATGAAGTTTTTTGTAATGTTGCTTATTTAAGAAAACTTGATTTATGTTATAACATGTTTTAATATATGTATGTACATATAATGAATTTTTAAACCGACCCGAAATTTTACTAAAAACAAAAATCTTTACAATAAAACAAAAATTCGCATTAAAAATATAAATTATATATTTCACATAACATAACAATATAAAAATGCTTATAACAACTCGAATAATCACTAACAAATAGAAATTTCACCTAAAAGCCACATGTTTATCAACAATCAGGAAGAAAATTTGAACAAAAATCTAAATAATAAAATTTAGATCATTCAAAAAATAATTATAATTAAAAATTTGTAAAAGTATGGATTTTATAAAAATTTAAAAAATTTATTGAATTTTATTCATTTCGCCACCAGAAAATTAAAAAGTATATTAAAAAAATTGTATTAAATTTTATTTGGCCATAAAATTTAAATCATCATCCACACAGAGTACATATGTATGTAAAGGGTGGTTAAATTTCAAGGGCCCATGTTAATTTTCACATAAATTATTTAGTCAATAACATAAAATCATCTGCAAATAGAAGAAAAATATTAAATAAATAAATATTTAATGAGTAATAAAGTAATAATGGATTTCATTGTACATAACACTAAAAAATGTGAATTCGTGTCATAATCGAACAAGTTTGGATTCGGTTTAAAAAACAGGGGTGATTATAATTTAAATATGTACCTGTATGAAAATATTTGTAGTTTTTGTTAATGTAAAAAATGTACCTTTAAAGTAAAAATAAAATAGAGGGAAGAATGTAAAATAGTTATTTTTCTTATTAGCGCTTTTTAGCTCTTTATGACCTCTGGGTCGACACGTTTTGTCTTTAAAAAGTTTGCATCCCTGTCTGTGATATGCATTATTATAAAGAAAAATTGACACATATCAGAAAAATTGATGTTGCCACGGCTGAGTATTGAACTTGTGGCCATTGCTTGGTAGTCAACGTGCTAACCACTTAAGCTACAGCACCCTCATTAGTGGTTCATGAGCTACCGAATTAGTTTCAAAATAATTTTTAATTTTTGCTAGTAAAGCTTTCATTTATTTTATAATTTTTTGGAGAGTAGTTTCGGAAATTGTTGCTTTACTCTCTTCTGGAAAATTTATTGAACAAATCAAATATATGGCAAATGTCGCAACAAATATTTTAAAATATATCTATAACTAGCTGTGCCCGCCACATCGTGGGCGTCCTGATAATATATTGCTCGATTTTGCTTTGAAAGTATTCCTCACCTATTGTAAGACTTACTTATATAGAGTAGCACTTACTTATATATAAGAGAAAAATCCAACTACACTAAGAAGAAACTAACAAGAGCAGAATTTTATAACCACACTCAAGTCGTAGTATTCTTACCAAATTTTAAAAATTAACGCTAAATAACAAAAATAATGTAATCACATAATTACCTAACTATGTATTATACAAAATAACCAAATTATACAACACGTACGCGAATTAAAACAAAAACATAAACATTTTATTCAATTTGCTATTTGACATATGTTTTTAGCGCTATCTGTGTTTAAATATCAAAATTAAAGGTGCCGTGCCGTACTAAGTAAAAAAAACGATCTGTGTTTTAAAATATTCTACTTTCAAAAATTTCAAAGTGCCGTGCAGTACTCAGCGGTACTTAGTTCATCCTTAAGATATGATAAATATCGTCGCGTTTCTTCTTACACCACGTAAGCGACATTTTTTCGAAATTGACTTTTTTTGGTTTTTATGGTAGTAAATAACATTTGCCACCAGACTACATTCTCATCTTAACAAGTTTGTATGAAAAATAAATAAATCCATTTTCAAAACCTTGTAAGCGCCATACAAATAACATTTCCATGCAAAATATAATTGATTTTATATTTCAAGTTGGAAATGTTAAAGTCTCAACCACTAAGTTTTTTGTATTTAAGATTAAAAAAATCATGAAAGTCAATTGGCATGCATTGGAGCATTTTTAGTAAAGTTAAAAGTTTTTTTTTTTATTTTGATAAATACAAAAATAAATTTTTATTTACAGACGTAAGCGCCAAAACCACGTAAGCGACAGATTTGACTACAATTAACTGTAAGTAACAAATTTAAAAACAAAAAAAGTTTGTATACCCTTCAGAAAGTCGCCATGTTTTGCAAAAAAAAAATTATTTTGGGACCATATTAAAGAAGTTATTAAGTTTTTTTTCGTTTTCTCATAAACGACTTCTTGGCGCTTACGTGGTTTAAGAATAAACACGACGATATCAATTTACGTATTTTTTTACTTTATAAAAAATAAAGTATTCATATCCGGTTAGTTCAACTGCGTACTTTAACTGCTTTTTCTCCTCGTTCTCTTGGAAATAAGATATTTTTGCGGAAAATTGGCACCAGGATACCTAGGTACCTCCTCACAAAATTTTGTTAAAATCCATCCAGTACTTTTTACGTGATGTGAACGTAAATGAAAAGCAGACAGACAGACAGATGGATATGAGTTACTGCTTTATTATATCGTTCCTAAGAGGGGCATTGACATCGCCACCACGTGAGATAACACGGCCATTGAATTTGTAGCGAAAAGGCACCCTCCGATTGTGTATCTTTCCATGGTTCAAATTGAGTTAGTCTGGAATTGAGAAATGTCAAATTAAATGCAGGAAAAATCTTGACGTTTAGGTGTGGTTCACATTCAACATCGGCCCTTAAAATTTAATCACCCGATATATTCAGATACCTTATAGGCAGTTTTCCGATGCCAGGTCGTCCGCCCGCACTCGGGTTTAAATAAATCCAAGAATGGCATGAACCTCTATGCGGTATGAATGATATGAAACTCCGTTTTTTATTAGCATAGGTGAGCTTATATAATCTCCGCCTATAAGAACAAACTTTTGAACCCGTTATATAATATTCTAGCAATATATTTTTATGCTTTAACTTGTATACCTTTTCTACAGCTGGCGCCTATTAAAAGCATAAAATTGAATTTTCTTTAAAAGCCTTTTTTACTGTATTTACTAATTGTATGTTTTTGTTCAGTAAAACTAAGTTCACTTTTCAATTTGAAAGGATGAATACAATTACATCTTACCTCACAAAAAATTGGGATTAACTTAGTAATTACGAGTTTCTTAAATAGTTTGGGCATGTCTGATGATGGACTTAGTTACCATGATAACACTGGTCGTCAAAAAAAAAGTCAGGACCTCGAACCTTGTTCGGTCAAAATGAATATTTGTGTGCTGATTCAAAATCTGTAAACAGATTTTTTTTATCACCTGTAGTTTTCAATATTCTTATTTAAATAAAATACTGATATTGAAATATTTAATACGTTTTTCGTCCCCTTAGTAAAATAATTGTGTATACGCATATACATCATTATGTTTTTATTACATAATAAGAAACTAATAAGAAACTACTGATTCTAAATGTGGTAAAAATTTAGTGAAATTCTACTTCGACAAAGTGGGTCAAAAGATCAATTGAAATATTAGCGTATTATTTGGTGTTTGAAATTTTTCATTAATAATTGTGTAAGTGCTGGAATGCTGCTTTAATTAGTTGTTACTGTGAATTAGAAGAAAACTAGTGTATAAAAAGCATACACTATTTTTATTACTATATTTATTATTTATTTATTATTTAAAATTTAAATTTATAAATATTTAAAATTATAAAGGGTGTCCCAATAGTTGATGTAATTTGATGTATATTGCAAAACTTTGTCCCGTATAATAACATTAATAAATATTTAAAATTTTAAGGGTGTCCCAATAGTTGATGTAAATTGATGCAAACTTTTGGGCCGTTTTAGACAGACATTAGAAATTTACAAAGAATCTGTCCTTTAAAATAAGTGTTTAATTTAAAATTGTACATTAAAGGGTGTCCCCTAGGTGATATTGTTTAAACTATACGGCCCTATCTTTGGAACCGTTACTTTTTATTACTGTATCAGTAATAATAAGTGTAAAAAAATAAAGGGTGTCCTCATATCTGGCGTAATTTGTCGTATATGGCTTCATCTCCTGAACCGTTATGGATAGACATCTGAATATACAAAACGTATATTACTATGTCCGTTAGAGCAACAAGTATAAAATTATTTGATTTGGGTACTAGTTTTTTTAGATTACTTCCTTTTAAATTTTTAGATTAGAATTGATGCACATATATTTGTTTTCAAGCACTATTATGAGCTTAAATTAAAAAATAAATTCTTGAAAGTAGCGCATTTCTGGATTGATTCAATCCCTTTTGTGTTTTGAATTAAACAGAGTAGGCTCACATCAAGCTCGAATTTATACTTAATTTAAGCTAAGAAATCTTGAAACAAGACTTTATCGGCTTAAAATCGATCCCAGAAAGGTCTAAAATTAAGAATTCAGTGCTTGATGGATTCGTAATTAATTTAAGATAATTCATACTTACCGTACTTTTGACACCACTTCGGGTTGACTTTTTTCACAACTACACGGGGGAGTTCTATTCGCATCTTGTCAAAATCATCTTTTGTCAAAATCATAAGCTTTTTTTAGGATTTAAACAAGCAGTTGCCTTCTAAAGGATAAGGTTTAGATAGTTACTGCATTTTATTTTGGATTTTCTTTAAGCTTCATCGATCAGCAAGATCGCACAAAATTACCAGTTACTTTTAAGAGGATATTGATGAACGTTCAGAGGATCTTGTTGAACGTATCGATGCCCTGTCCACATTAATTGAATCCAAGTTTCAAACAATGTGCTTCATCAATATAACCCAAGTTTTTTGCAATATTATATAAAATATATGTAATTCTATTTTTGAAGCACAAGGTCTGTTTTGTAAAAATGTTATTTTTATTTTGAATATTCCGCTACCTTTGGGTGATGATGCTACCCATTGATATAGCGAAGTAATGAAAATAAAACTTACGTTTCTATAAAAAAAAGAAAAATATAATTACAATCATACATACACCAATATCTTGGTTAACTCTATTTGAAATTGAATTGCGTTTGATATGTTTTAATACATATCTCTTTCCCAGTTGCGTTATCGTATGGGGGCCGGGATTTTTGGGTGGTATTTATTTATGCTTATATGAAGTATAAGTTTACTTATTTTAAATATTTGTTAACCATGTTGTTGCTACAATTTTTCTTCATATTCATTTTAATATGTAAAGTTCTAAAGAATGAAGGGCCGGTACGCTAGTTGAACTCTAAGCAATAAGATCTTTAAAATAAAGAAATCGCACCATAAAATAAAAAAAAAAAAATCCTGTGAACTTTTCAACTTGAAAAGCTTTTATATATACTAATTATATAAATGAATTAAGAAAAAACTGAATTGCGTCCCACTAAACCAACGGTAGAGCTCGCAATTTTTTCAAATTATTCGTAGGGCTCGAGTTTTTTATTCTTTAACTACTACATAAAGCTGAAAGAATAATTTTATAAATTAGGTGATTAATGTTTAAAAACAACTTAAAAACTTTTTTTAGAAACTAGCAGAATTTATGTTATTAATTTTATGAATCATTATTATTATTTTTCATAATTTACCAGCTTAATTATTTTAGCATCTTTTTCTATTTTTAACCGACTTCAAAAAAAGAAGGAGGTTATCAATTCGTCTGTTGCTGTTTTTTTATGTTTGTGCCCGCAGAACTCAGTCATTTCCGACCCGATTTTTAAAATTTTTTCTTTGTTAGAAAGGAAATGCTCACAGATTGGTCCCATTTTAAAAGAAGTTCAGAATTTTGAAAATTAAAGGGTGTCCCCAGACAACATACGTGTTTTTTACGTGTATTATGAACCGTAAAGGGCACCCTTTTAAAATTTTAAAAAACTGCTTATTACTATAGCTGCCAATAACAGAAATTAATAAAAAAATAAACTTAAAAATTAAAGGGTGTCCCCATATGTGACGTCAATTTAAATATATGAACCATTTGAACCATTGTAGACAATCACTTGAAAATTGGACAGAATGTCCAATATTTATAATCAGAAATTAAATATTTATAATTAGAAGTTAAAGGGTGTCCCAATAGTTGATGTAATTTGATGTATATTGCAAAACTTTTGAACCGTAACAGAGAGACTGTTGAAATATTCAAAGAACCTATATATCTAAGTCCTTTATAACATCAAGTATATAATTTAAATTTGGAAACTAAAGGGTGTCCCCATAATTGATATAATTTTACCTATCTAGCCCTATCTATTGAACCGTTATAGACAAACACTTGAAAATTAGACAGAATCTCCATTACTATGTCCCCTATAATAACATTAATAAATATTTAAAATTTTAAAGGGTGTCCCAATAGTTGATGTAAATTGATGCATATGACCAAACTTTTGAGCGGTTTTAGACAGACATTAGAAATTTACAAAGAATCTGTCCTTTAAAATAAGTGTTTAATATAAAATTGCACATTAAAGGGTGTCCCCTAGGTGATATTGTTTATCTTATCTTTGGAACCGTTACTTTTTATTACTGTGTCAGTAATAATAAGTGTAAAAAAATAAAGGGTGTCCTCATATCTGACGTAATTTGTCGTATATGGCTTTATCTGCTGAACCGTTATGGATAGACATTTGAATGAACAGAACGTATATTACTATGTCCGTTAGAGCAACAAGTATAAAAGAATTTGATTTGAGTACTATTTTTTACACATTACTTTCTTTTAAATTTTTAGTTCAGAATTGATGCACATATATTTGTTTTGTAGTCGGTTTTTTTTTTGGAAGAATTATTTTTTTTTCTATTTAACACTAGGTCAAATTTATATTCAATTTTTAACTTGTCTTACCTATCCTACTGTCAAAATTAAAATATATTTGATTAGTTTTACTTGTTGCTAGTCAGGCAACTTTATTAAAAAAATTGGTCACCGTATATTTTTACATCATTAATAAAAGAAAAAAAAAACAAATGCGGAAAATCATATTTTTATATATTTTTGTTTTTAGTCATTCGGCACGAAGTTACACCAGCATCAAATGGAATTTGCATAAAAATTATTTATATTTAAAGTTTTTAGTTTTTTTATGGGTGCAATCATTTTTGCAGCAAACTTCAAAAAGAGAAGAAAAAAAAAATTGAAAGGTTTTTTTATAAAGTTAAAAGTTTGTTATTGGAATTTTTTTTTGATTTTTTAGTTCTTCCTGGTTAGAAAGCAATTTTAAATTCTTCTTTACAATTTCAAATTCGTGCAATTTTTACTAAGAAAATTAATAAAAAAAGAGGAAAAAGTAATTTTAAAGTATTGTTTAACAAGTCAGCTGGATGTTAAGAAATACATATGTTTTTTTAATTACAGAAAAACGAACTTAACTAATGAAATGATTTCCAGTTCATAAAACTCACTGAAAATATTATTGCAGCTCTTATTTTATTCCATTAATAAATGCATATTGTAATTTTAGTGTATTTTTTGTGTTGTTTTTCTATTTTTTATTTAACCAGACATGAGTTAATGATCCCTGCTTATATTTACAATGCATTACGCTGAAAGTATAACAACTGATCGTAAGAAGGATAGAGGGAATAGTGATTGTTGATATTTCATTAAATTTTTTCTATACAGGACTTGACTAGACAGAGAGTTCATTCCAAGTGCTTACCTTTTGGCAAAAAAAAAACGTTCTTTTAATGAATAATGGGTTATTTGAAAATTATGTGAGTATTGATTACGAATTTGCTATAGACATTACATACATTCCATTAAAATTGTAAAATATGCCCCAAATTGTCTGAATGTTCCTGTAAGTCAATAGAATTGTTTACCATACTATTAACGATAAGTTTATTCGCTATTTTATGTATGAAATTATTTTTAAGATACACTTGAAAGCACCTGCCAAACATAAGAGTTGTATTAAATTTTTTTAAGGAGTAAGGTTGTTTAACTAATAAGAAGAACAAGTAAGAGTGCTATCTATATTCGGCTATGCCTAATCTTATATAACTTTCACAACTAATGTTAAATATTCCCTTCGGTTATTACTTTTCTGATTTTCAACTCTATTATTACAAATGCGATTATAACATAAAGATATAGAAATATTTTTTGTAAAAATTTTACCTCAAAATTTTTTGTAAAAATTTTACCTCAAAATTATTTGTAAAAATTTTATCTAAAATTTCAACAAAAAATTTTAGCGTTAATTTTTGTGAAAATTTTATAGAAATTTGTTTGTAAAAATTTTATCTAAAATTTTTTGAAAAATTTTATCAACATTTTTTTTTTGTAAAAATTTATCAACATTTTTTTTTGTAAAAATATTATTGAATTTTTTTTGGAAAAATGTTATCAAAATTTTTTGTTAGTATAACATAGAGATATAGAAATTTTCTCAAAATTTTTTGGAAAAATTTTATCTAAAATTTTTTGTTTAAATTTTAGCGATAATTTTTGTAAAAATTTTAGCGATAATTTTTATAAAAATTTTATCGAAATTTGTTTGTAAAAATTTTATGTAAAATTTTTTGTAAAAATTTCATTTCAATTTCAAAAATTTAACTAAAGTTTTTTGTAAGAATTTTATCGAAAATTTTTTTGTAAAAATTTTATCAAAATTGTTTTGTAAACATTTTATTGCATTTTTTTTTTTGTAAAATGTTATCGAAATTTTTTTCGTAAAAAATTAAAATTTTATCAACCTTTTTTTTAATTTTATCGAATATTTTTTGTAAAATTTTAACGAATATTTATTGCTAGAATTTTATCATATTTTTTTTGTAAAAATTTTATAGAATGTTTTTTGTTAAAATTTAATTAGAAATTTTTGTTAAAATTTTTTCAAAAATTTCTTGTTATAATTTTATCGAAAGTTTTTTTGTAAAAATTTTATAGAAATTTTTTTTGTTTGTCAAGCATTGGGGGTCCTATTGACCTCTCAATGTGCCTATTGACTACTCCTGGTTTATTGTTCTATGTATTGCTTTATTTAAAGGCCTCTAGGCAGAAAAACCCTACCAACCTAAAAACAAAAATATCGCCCCTCGTAGTGGGTTATTTATCCCCAGAGATCAGTATGCACTCCATGCGATCTACTGCTCGCGGATTAATATTTGTTTAACACAAAAAAAGGAGAATCATTACAACCGAAAAAAAATAAAAACAACGTGAAAAAATATAGGTGGGCGTGGTTTTTTGCCCGTAGTCTCGAATGGAATGGTCTGATATTTCTGAATTACATTAGCGAAATTTACGAAACTATGCCTGGCAGATTGGTGGGCTAAAATTATCTGTATCTCTTCTGGTGCATTAGCAAAGTTGATATCATCCCGAACACAGATGGATAGACGGACAGACAAACATCATCTAATCATCTTCTCTTGGAAATGAATATTAGAAACATAAATTAAACACGGAATGACAAACTCATGAATACCCTTTCCACCTGTGGTGAAGGCTATAAAAAGTAGAAATATATTTCTTACACAGTTTTCAAAAATGAAGCACTTGAAAATGTTTTTTGTTGCATTGAAAAATGTGTTTATTCATTCGGATGTTGTTTCACTAATACTTATATTACCTATGCATTTTTAGTTTCTACGAAAGTTAAAATCAACAGTACTTACATGACCCTATTTAGAGATAGCAAAATTTTCAACAGTTTTGGAAACTAAGAGTGTTAATTATTTAGACCTGCAAGTATAAAGAGGAAGACTGAAGAAATACCTTTAGTTTGTTAAACAAATCCCATTTGTTATTCCTGAATATGGAAATGACAGAAGTTGCGTTGGCTCCAAAAGCAATATTTTTCATAAACTATTTAAAACATATTTTCCTTTAAGGGAATATTTTCGTTAATATGAATTATTTTTCAAATTAGTTTAGACGTTGTGATATTTTAGTTTTGTTTATATTATTAATGTAACTAGTTTTTGTTGTAGAATATTTTAATTTTCTAAAAACTTAGGGTTTATCTAAAATAGTTTTATGCCAATGTTTTGTATTTTTAACCGACTTCAAAAAAAGAAGGAGGTTATCTATTCGTCTGAATGTTGCTTTTTTATGTTTGTGCCCGCAGAACTCAGTCATTTCTGAACCGATTTTAAAAAATTTATCTTTATTAGAAAGGAGATGCTTACAGATTTGTCCCATTTTAAAAGAAGTTCAGAATTTTGAAAATTAAAGGGTGTCCCCATACAACATACGTGTTTTTTACGTGTATTATGAACCGTAAAGAGCACCCTTTTAAAATTTTAAAAAACTGCATATCACTATAGCTGCCAATAACAGAAATTAATAAAAAAATAAACTTAAAAATTAAAGGGTGTCCCCATATGTGACGTCAATTTAAATATATAAACCATTGTAGACAATCACTTGAAAATTGGACAGAATGTCCAATATTTATAATCCGAAATGAAATATTTATAATTAGAAGTTAAAGGGTGTCCCAATAGTTGATGTAATTTGATGTATATTGCAAAACTTTTGAATCGTAACAGAGACACGGTTGACATTTACAAAGAACCTGTATATCTAAGTCCTTTATAACATCAAGTATGTATATAATTTAAACTAGAGGGTGTCCCCATAATTGCTAAAATTTTACCTATCTAGCCCTATCTTTTGAACCGTTATAGACAAATACTTGAAAATTTGACAGAATCTCCACTACTATAATAAATATTTAAAGTTATAAATATTTAAAGTTATAAAGGGTGTCTCAATAGTTGTTGTAAAATGATGCATATGGCCAAACTTTTGAACCGTTTTAGACAGACATTTGAAATTTACAAAAATCTGTCCTTTAAAATAAGTGTTTAATTTAAAATTTTACATTAAAGGGTGTCCCCTAGGTGATATTGTTTAACCTATAGGGCCACATCTTTGGAACCGTTACTTTTTATTGCTGTGTCAGTAATAATAAGTGTAAAAAAATAAAGGGTGTCCTCATATCTGAGGTAATTTGTCGTATATGGCTTTATCTGCTGAACCGTTATGGATAGACATTTGAATGAACAGAACGTATATTACTATGTCCGTTAGAGCAACAAGTATAAAAGAATTTGATTTGAGTACTATTTTTAACAGATTACTTCCTTTTAAATTTTTAGTTAAGAATTGATTAACAAATATTTGTTTTGTTGTCGGTTTTTTTGCAAAAATTATTAAGTTAAAATTTTCTTGTTCAAGACGTAATTATAAAATTTAACATGGGTTACTAGAAAATTAAAAAACACTCTTCAACTGCAAAGAGCAGTTTTGTGTTTTGCAAAGACTTCCTAAGTTTTGTCATATTCGCTATAAGCGATGTACATACATACATATATTGTTAATGACAATAAGCTACATAGAAGACATTTTCATTTTCTATTAAACACCACCAAAATTACAACTTGCATACATGCTTTTAGCAGAAAGTAAAAGAAAAGTAATGCTTTGAAATTAGGTTAATTTTTTTTTAAGTTTTAGTTTTTTTTATAAAAAAAATAAATTTGCATAAAAAAATAAAAAAAAACTTTAAGGAAAAATATAAACTATGTGGTTTATAATAAATTTTAATAAAACTAAATAAGGAATTTTTATGAGAAATATTCTTTAGAACAAAAAATTAAATATCGAAAAAAATGTAGTTGTAAAGACATACAAAACGAAAAAAATGCAATTTACAAAATTTTAAAATTACAAACTCTATCATTGATTTTAATCAATTTTTATAAATTTTATTTTAATATTATAATTTTGGGTATACAGAATAAAAAAACTACTTTTGTCCGTACCTCTTAACTTTCGGCATATGAGAACGACTTAAGAGATTATCATCACGTAGCTTTGTGTACATATTTAAGAAATTGTACAAAATTTTTCATCAGTTTATTATCTTCCATATATTAGGAGCTTTATCATTTTTTTTGTGAAAACTTTGGTTACAAAATCTATATATATAATAAAACAGTAACTTATTTCCTGTCTGTCTATCTGTCTGTCTGTCTGTCTGTCTGTTTGTGTTCGGATCACGTAAAAACTACCGGATGGATTTTAACAAAATTTTGTAAGGAGGTGATACCTTAGTATCCTGGTTCAAATATAGGAAACTTTTGTTACCCAAAAATATATTATTTCCAAGAGAAAGTGGAGAAAAAACATTGCAAGTACGTAATGTCACCGATGTCCATACTTTAAGGCGATTTTTTTAGTAGGGATGAGACCTATTATAATGGGTGATTCAAGTAGAGATACTTTTTGCAATAGCCTTTTTTATAAACATTGCCTCCAAAACTTTTTGTTTGTATATAAATTTGTAATTTACAAATTTGTGACATTTTCTTTCACAACGGTAGTCGTGTAGCCATGTAGCTTTGCTGGCTTCAAAATAATCGTTTACCTATAAACGTGTGTATTTTATTTTTGACATTTTGTAGTATCCTAATGATGTCTATGTGTTTAATGCACGTAGGTTTTAAAACAGAGATATCATATAATTAAAAATCAAACGCACTTAAAAAAATATGTCACTCTATATACATACATACATACATTCATACATACATACATACATACATACATACATACATACATACATACATACATACATACATACATACATACATACATACATACATACATACATACATACATACATTTGTAAAAATTTTTTGTAAAAATATTTTTTTAAAAATTTTTTGTAAAACTTTACTCGAAATTTTCGAATATTCGAAATTTCGAATATTTTTCTGTAAAATATCTTGCTGAGAGTGTTTTTTAAGTTGTTTTGTAAATATTTAAAAAAACAAAATTTTTATTTTGTTTATTTTTGAAAATTTTAATTATTATTAGTCGAACTGTTTATGTAATACATACAATGAAATTTATAATCAAGCTTAAGTTCGTTTTTATTCTCTCTAAGAAAGAATTAATTAAATTACAAATTAGATGATAATATTAAAGAAAAATTGGGAAAATTAAATTTTTATACACCATCACGAGTGGAATGCACATTTTCTAGACAGCCACGTCCGTCATCAGCACTACTTGTATCTAATCTACTTAGGGTAGTGTTTAGTTGTTTGGTTGGTTAAATAGATGATGCTTACAACTAAACACTACCCTAAGTAGATTAGATACAAGTAGTGCTGATGACGGACGTGGCTGTCTAGAAAATGTGCATTCCATTCGTTCTGGTGTCTAAAAATTTAATTTTCCCAATTTTTCTTTAATATTATCGCCTAATTTGTAATTTAATTAATTCTTTCTTAGAGAGAATAAAAACGAACTTAAGCTTGATTATAAATTTTGTTTATTTTAAATTTTTTTTAAATTTAAAAAAAAAATTTAAAAATGTTATTGAATTTTTTTTGTTAAATTTAGGACTTTTCTGCAATCTATATTGAGTGAGAATGTCAGACGGTTAGATGGTCAGACTAAAGCAAAAAAGAAATCCTTACAAAAAAAATTTCCTCATATTGACACCCATGTGCCTTTTAACTGCTCCTATTTACCAGTCGGTACCATGTGGGTACTCTTTGGGTCCATTGGCTACCTCTATGTGTATTGCTTTCTATTAAGGTTTTTAATACAAATCAAAGCAGAAAAACCTTACCCCCTCGCGGGGGGTTAATGATCCCCCGAGATCTGTATGCACTCCTTCCGATCTACCTGTCGCAGTCTAATATTTATTTGACAAAAAAAGGCAAAACAGAATCATTACAGCCAAAAAAAAATTAAAAAAAAAACGTGAAAATAATATAGGTGGTCGTGATTTTGGCCCGCAGCCTCCAAAGGAATTATCCGATGTTGCTGAATTGCAATACCAAAATTTTTGAAAATATGCCTGACAGATTGGTGTGCTTAAAATTTTTGTATCTCTTCTGTTGCCTTGGCAAATGACATTACAACACTAACACGGACAGACGGACATCGCTTAATCAACTTCTCTATGTATAAGGATCCAGAATATATATACTTTATGGGGTCGGAAATAAATATTGTAGAAATTTCATAGCTTTCCACCTGTGGTGAAGGGTATAATAAATATATTCAAACACAACGTCAAAAACAAATAAGAATAATTTAGCCGGTAAGCTAGTAGGTAGTGTGTCAGTCTATCAACCGACCAATTATGACAATAATTCTTGACTTTCGCATGCGAGGTACGACACCCACTATTCTAAACCAGCTAGTTTTTCGCTCGACCGAGGTTAGACGTTTAGCTATTATAAATCCAGTACATTTTTTGTACGGCAATGCATACACAATAGGCAGTTTATCATACAATATTTAAAGACTCTAGCGCTTGTTGTTCTCTAATTACCCCATAATAATTTGTCTAGGCACACGATAATAATATTTCACTTCACATGCACTGTTCCATTAAATCCATTATTTTTCGAGACTATTCACATTACTAACGGGGTTACTTTAACATAATTTTAAGATTCTATGTATTATAGTTTTCTATGAACGCCATAATAAATTGTTTGTCAAGTTTAGATGTATCAGAGAAGTGGACATACAAATGGGGGTTATCAATTTTTCCGTAAAACTAAAAATTGGATTACTACCGATATTAAAAGACAAATTTGTCAATCCATTCTTCGATCATAGTTAAATTAAAAAGTCCATAACAACTTAATTTGTGTTATGATGAAGGTTAAGAAAAAAACTAAGCAAATCGGTGCAGCCGTTCTTAAGTGATGTGAACAAAAAATTCCTAAAATACTAAACTATTTACAATAAAATAAAAAAGGCACAAATTAAATAATTTTCTAAAATTTTAAAGATAATTATCTTGTTCTATATAAATAAAATTAAATGCCGATATTTTAAATTTTTTAAATATCATGTCAATATAAAATGATAACACACGGTGTGAATGCCCCAAATATCTCTACAGAAGCAATCACATTTACAATTTTTATTTAATTTTAAAATTAAAATTTTACCTTGAATTTTTAACAACTATTTTAATTAACATTGATCATATTCACTTTTTCATGTGTAAATAAAACACTTGTGTGTAACCGAAATGAATTTAATATAAAAGCTCTCAAAGAGTTCATATACCTTTTGATGACGATTATTTTAAATTAAATGTCTGCATGATTTCTCATAAAAAACTTATACGATGAATGAATGACTATTGCCTAAAGTAAATAAATGAATTGATTGGTTCGGAAATTATACTGCAAATTAATTACAACCCTGAGTATATGGCAATAAAAAGTAATTTTATAACGAAAGTATACTTGAGGCAAAATAAAATATTATTTAAACAAAAATCAGTTTTCCAGCATTTTTTAAAATAATTGTTTAATTTTTCACATACCGCACAGACATTTTTGATTTAATAATAAAGGTGTGTTAAACATATATAAAAGGTTAGAACTTGGTTTTATTAGAAATATTTTGGAGAAAAAAATTGTTTGCTATTGAAAATTTGCTAGCAGGGTAAATATTCAAAATTATAAATTAAAGGGTGTCCCAATAGTTCATGTAATTTGATGTATATGGCCAAACTTTTGAAACGTTATAGATAGACAGTTGAAACTTTCAAAGAATCTTTGTGGCCAAGTCCTCTATAACAACAAGTCTTTAATTTAAAATTGTAAATTTTAAGGCAGCTGCTAGAATCTCAAAGAATAGCATCTCTGAAAAATTACTTGAAAGACCTCGACGCAACTGCACAATCAGATTATTCATTATGGCGTGCATGTAGGAACCTTAAAAGACCGGTCGTACGTAAGCCTCCCTTGCGAACTTCTTGTGGAGACTGGGCAAGGAATGATACCGAAAAAGGCAATTTATTTGTTGGACATTTGAAGAAGGTTTTCACCCCAAATGTATGTACTGATATAGCTGAGTTGTCATCAGTAGAGACTAGTGCCGTAGTACCCCTAAGATTTAAATTTAGCGATATTGGAAGGGCAATAGCAGATTTAAACACCAAAAAAGCCCCTGGCGTTGATAAAACAAGTAACAAGATGTTAGTTGAGTTGCCCCGTATAGGTCGCAGAATTATTCTGTTTGTTTTTAATGCCATTTTACGTCTTGAGTACTTTCCCACAGAGTCGAAGGTCTCTTTGATAACTATGATTCCTAAGCCAGGCAAAGACCACACAAAAGTAGAATCATACAGACCTATAAGCCTTTTATCAAACGTGTCAAAGTTATTTGAGAGAAAATTAATAACTAAGCTGAATCCAATTCTTACCGCGAAAGGATGCATTCCGAACCGTCAATTCGGCTTCAGAAAACAACATAGTACGATCCAACAAACCCACAGATTAGTAAATGTAATTATAACGACCTTTAAAGGAAAGAAAATACTATTCTGCGCTCTTTATCGACGTTTCTCAAGCATTCGATAAGGTTTGGCACGAAGGCCTAATATTTAAGCTAAAGCTGAACTTGCCCGAAAACTTGTATAAGCTCTTAAAAGATTATTTAACGAATCGCAAGTTTTTATTAAAAGAAGGTGACTTTTTAAGCTCGCCACAGCTCATTGAAGCCGGAGTTCCCCAAGGTAGTATTTTGGGACCAATTTTATATTTACTGTACACATCAGATATGCCAATTAGCACCCTAGTCCACACATCAACTTTTGCAGATGACACAGCTTTTTTAAGTATTCATGAAAGTGCCCAAGAAGCATCACAACTTTTACAAGACCACATACTCAATTTGGAAAAATGGCTAGAAAAATGGAGAATAAAAGTGAATGAACAAAAATGTACTCACATAACTTTCACACTGCGCAGGGACTCATGCCCTCCTATTCGCATAAATAACCAAATGATACCACAGCTTTCAGACGTTAAATACCTGGGTATACATCTTGACCGTCGCCTTACTTGGAAAAGCCACATTGACTTCAAGTTAACACAAATGAAACTAAAAGCAGTACAACTAAATTGGCTTATTGACAGAAACTCCACCCTGAGCTTAGATTGTAAACTTCTACTGTACAAGTCGGTCCTCAAACCAATTTGGTGTTATGGGATTCAGTTATAGGGCACTGCCTCAGCTAGCAATGTAGAAAAAATTCAAAGGCGCCAAAATAAGATTTTACGTATTATTATATCTGCTCCCTGGAATATAATAAATTCGAACATCCACAAAGACCTAAACATGCCATCAGTTAAAGCAGAAATAGCGAAACATGCAGTCATATATCTAAAGAGGCTTGAATCTCATCCAAACCCTTTGGCGCGTAACATACTGAATGAACCTGGTTACATTCGAGTAAAAAGAAGAGATACTGTTTTTCTTGGTCGTACATTAGAGGGATGACCCGCAAATGATTTCAAAATCCGTGAAACAAACATTATTTTTTCTAGTACTGGCTGGACTTAAAAAGAATATTTTATTTTAGACTTAAGATACGAAATTATTGTTAGTTCAAAAATATTGAAGATATAATAAATAAATTATAAAAAAAAAACAAAATTGTAAATTAAAGGGTGTCCCACTAGCTGATGTTATTTGATTTTTTGTGGACCTATCTTTAAAACCGTTATAGACAGAGGCTTGAATGGTGTCCGCATAAAAGACGGATGCTGGAGAAAATAGCTTAACTTTTGAACAGTAATAGGAAAATACCTGACATGCACATAGTCTTTACTTTTTTTCCGCTAATTTTTGCGCATCTTATATTTGGTTTAAATCTCATTCATACAGATTACATTTTTAGTTTAGAATTGGTGCCCATCTATCTGTTTTGAATTCGGCTTTTTTTTTGCAAGAATTATTAGGTATACACTTATAAAAATGCAACAATATCGCTTTTTTGCACATCTGCTCGAGGAAGAAATATATCCTTATTCTATCAGCCCAAATTAAAGAGGATTTAATAAGCTTTGATTTGATATTTTTATTTTCAATTTGATATGATTAAATGAATTTTTGAAACTACCTTGTAGATAGATATGAATAATGCTGAAGACGAATATAGCGATCCAGAAAATGCATTACATACTGCTGCTATCTAATTTTTCTTTATCTCTTTATAATAAATAACATAAGCCTTAAAAAATTTTAGGTTAATTTTTCGAAAAACTTTATATGTATTTTTTGAATCGTATTTCTGAACAAAAAATTTTAAATAGGGTCCAGTAGTTAAAAAAAACTGGGTCAGTATATATATGAAAGTAACGAATTCGTAAAGGTGAGTCTGCGAGTTAGAACTTAAGCCCAGAGATCATAAACAGCATCATACGTTTATCGAAAATATGCTTAAAAAGTCAGTACGTGGAAGAAAACGTTCTTCTTATCGCTTAGTTTACCACACTCCGAATGCTATCATCTAGTTAACCAACCAACCAACCAAACACAGATAAGAGAATACGAGAAATTTTTGTCAAAGTATCTAGGGCCAGTTGGTGGGAATAACGTATCCCCCTAAATGTTCCCTCTTTTTCATGTGCGTTTCTCTATTATTTACCACTTTAAAGTTGTTATTGATCTAGCCAACTTTTGATTGGTATTGAAAACAATTAGACACAAAGATTGCTGAGGAAGGATGTGTAGCAATCCAAAATATTCATTACATTCTTCTTTTGTCTAAGAAAAAATCCCATGTTTCCTTTAATATTAATCACCTTATTTGCTAAACCCTGTTAAGTAATTAGAGAGAATAAACAAACTTAATCCTGAGCTAACAATTCATTTTTGTGTTCATATATAATTAGAATAATAATTATTTTTTTATGTTCATAAATAATAATATATATACATATAATAAAATAGTAACTCTTTTCCGTCTGTCTGTCTGCTTTTCTTTTGCGTTCGCATCACGTAAAAACTACTGGATACATTTTAACAATATTTTAAGAGGAGGTACCTAGGTATCCTGGTACCAATATAGGATCCTTTTTTCCGCAAAAATATCTTTTTTCCAAGAGAAAGTGGAGAAAAAACAATGAAAGTACGCTTTCCGGAATAAGTACTGCTTAGATCGTTTTAACTTATTAGTACGGCACGGCATCTTTAGTTGTTTTATTTAAAACACAGATGGCGCTGACCAAATATGAATTACTGCAAAATAGCCAATTGAATAAAATTTGTATTTGATTTGTATTTTTACTTTGTGGAATTACATTGTTGCAAAAACATAATAGAAACGAGCGGTTTCTGGGACTTTCCCAGTTTTTAAGTCGCGTACGTGTTGTATAATTTGGTTATTTTGTGAAATACATACTTAGGTAATTATGTGATTACATTATTTTTGTTATTTAGCGGTAATTCTTAAATTTGGTAAGAATACTGCGACTTGAGTGTAGCTTTAAAATTCTGTTATTGTTAGTTTCTTTTTTTTAGTTTAGTTGCATTTTTCCTTTATAGGTGCTACTCTATAAAATTAAGAGTCTTTCAATTGTTGTGGAGAAGGAAAATCGAGAAAAATATTGTCAGGACGCCCACGAAGTGGCGGGCACAGCTGGTCATAGATATATTTTAAAATATTTGTTGCGACATTTTCCATATATTTGATGTGTTCAATAAATTTTCCAGAAGAGAGTAAAGCAACAATTTCCGAAACTACTCTCCAAAAAATTATAAAATAAATGAAAGCTTTACTAGCAAAAATTAAAAATTATTTTGAAACTAATTCGGTAGCTCACTACTAACCACTAATGAGGGTGCTGTAGCTTAAGTGGTTAGCACGTTGACTACCAAGCAATGGCCACGAGTTCAATACTCAGCCGTGGCAACATCAATTTTTCTGATATGTGTCAATTTTTCTTTATAATAATGCATATTACAGACAGGGATTCAAACTTTTTAAAGACAAAACGTGTCGACCTAGAGGTCATAAAGAGCTAAAAAGGATTTTTTTTTATGGGCCCTCATCGAGGCCCCACATCTTGGAGGGCCCTTAAAAAAACCTGGAGGACTTTGGGCAAAACTGGGAGACAGGGGTCTTTTTTTTTTGGTCTTTTATGACGTAGTGGTGTCCGTATATGGTTATTTTGCCATGACTTAAAAAATTACACAGTGTGTAAAACAGAACATACTAAAATTTACTATCAAATCGATGCACTAACAAAAACAACATAAAATATTTACAGTGGTGTTTATATAATAAAAATATTCGTTAGAGCAGTGATTTATTCGTATTATTTTTATATACATATAAAAAACAAAAATATTACATGTACAGATACAAATTTAATTTAAAATTTCACTGATTCAATTACTTATTTAATTAGAATTTTGTAGAGTTCTTTCTTAATAATTGAATAAATTAAAAATTTAATTAAAATTGTACCTGAAACTACTAAAAAGCTTTAACTTGTACAAAAAAAATCTGTGCAGCATTCTTTTCGTAAAACAATATGAAAATTTGTTATTATTAAAGCAAAGTCGAAATTTTTTATTCTGTGTCCACTTTGCGAAACTTATTATAGTAAAGTAATGCATGATTGTATAAGATATTTATCTTGCATTCTTGCTATCTTTATATCGTTTAAGAAAAATAACTGAGGAATTAGGTGAATAAAACAAAATTCTTTTAAAAAAGTGCCATTATATTTTTAAATCAGTGATTAACTGTTTAATATTGCAAGAGATTGCAATTATGTTTTAATTATATGGCCACCACTGTATATACATAAATAAGGGATTATACAGAAAAAATAAAAGCTAATAATTAATATTTTGTGTAATAAGTCTTTTATAATTTTAATTTTTCATTGATATCGTGCTATTAAGCCAAATTATAAATTCACTGAAATTGATTACTAAGGGGAAACTATTCTATTTTATATTTTCTTTTTTCATAGAGCATATGTATTCGATATCGGCCCATTATGTCTTAATATTTTAAAAAAAATAGTTTATTATTTGATAAAAGCAGCTTCTGAAACATCTTAACTTTTTGAAAATAAACAACCATTTACAAAATTAGTCAAAATATTATTATCTTGTAAAGTGTTCATAATAATGAAAAGAGCTATTAGCTCTTTTTTGGAAAAAGTGCTAAAGTCAAAAATTTCGCGTCGGAGGTAGTCAAAAAGAGCTAAAAATAGCGCGAAAAGAGCTAAGTTGTAATCGCTGATCACAACGCCCTTCTTCTCCGGTATTACCACATAGTACTAAATCGGCAGCGAAGTAAAATAAATATAAATTGGCTATGTTAGCTTCAAAACTAATTCGCCTAAATAACACCAGAAGCGCTTGCAACACTGTTCTAAAAATAATCACAACGTGCAATTGCAGTGTGGCCATAATAAGCAAAGCTTTACTATCTAACTAATACTAACCATCTGTCTTATCTACTACTATTCCTGTCTAAAGCAAGTAATATATTTAATATAGGCATTGATTGCCTACTTTACTTCTCTTTATAAAAAAAAGATAAATTATAATCATGAAACTTCACAGTGGCAAAGCATTTTGCCATGTTTATATAGAATTTAATAGGCAAGGTCTCCTTACAAAATAGATATGAGAGCTTATAAATTAGTGGTGATATGCAATTTTAATATTTTGTATTTCAACGCCTCATTTCCTAAAACGGGATAGACATGTTACAAGACTTTTTTTTTATAAAATTGGTTACCCTGCCTTTGTTAAATTTTTCTTGCTTAATTTTTTTCAATCGGTGATTTACACCCGAGGAATTTTACAATTCATAAATTTTGTTTCAAAAATAGTTGGCTGGAGGGACAACATTTTATCTCTCATTCGAATTGGCTATAGGTTGTCTTTCAAATAATTCAAAACAGTTTACAAGCTATACCATGTTTTTAGGAAAACCCCCGTTTGTCGATTCAGAGACTCGTAACTCTTTCTTATTTAACGTCTGAGAGCTGCGCTATTATTTGGTTATTTATGCTAATACGAACTAGCGGAGATAAACTGAATTTTTAAGCACAATTTTGTGGATATTTTTAAAGACTATCTAAATTTAAAAATCTTAACATTTGATGAAACTTAAAAAAAAAATATCCCCGAGATTAATTTGGGTAATTAGGGGGCATTATCTATACCACTTCACTCGTAAATTCCTCTACTTTGCCTTGAATTTCTTTAGGATATTTTTAGTGGTTCATCAGTGGAGCTTCCGAATTATATCCAAAATAAAATGTTTTTAAACCACTGTGTGGCATCGGGAATTATATATTAGACTTATAATTTGCAATGACTTGACCAGGGCAAGAGGATGAGGATGACATAAATAGAACAATAATGTGATATTTACCAGCACTGGTGCTTTTAAAGAAATTCAAATAATTACATGGAAATTATTATAAAGAATCTTTAAATAAGCTCTAAAAATATTTTTTAAAGTTATTTGTAGAATTCCAGAAAAGTTCATAAAGCATTTAAATTTTATATTTTTGAAGTAATTACTATAATCTCTTCTTATATTCCTTCATTAACCTTCTATTTACATTTTCTTCAAAATAAAATTTCTTTTGTTTGCTGTTTGAAATTTTTCAAAAAAACAATAACCACTCATCAGGTCAGGGTTTCATATTCCTCAAAAGAATTAATACTTGTATTATAGTGTGAAACGACCTGTATTAATACCTACATAAGTACATCCCAATACAAAGCTATCGTTATTGTAATCCTTACATTTACTATTTGCCACACGCAATAAATTCACAGAGCATTCATTCCCTTAATAACACATTCGTATAAACACTTTTTAGTTTTTTTCTATACTCATATATCGATATTAAAAAGCAAAGAGAAAATGCTGACAAAAAGGAAAACTTTTTTATGAACACAAATTAAAAAGTACGTGCTTTAATCCTGCGTACATAAACAATCATAAACATTTGATGTTTTGCTCTTCATTGATGATAATAAAAATTTTGTAATGCACTAAAAATTCAAAGAAAAATAAAATTTTTAAAAATATACTAACACTAATGCTAAGTGGTAATAACACTTTTTACTATATCTATAAACTGTGTTGTATTAAAAATTGAAATCAGTAGGGAGCAGAGCTGAATACATGTTTGTATTTCTTCTATTGCTAGCTGCAAAAATAGTAATAATTAAGCGATTTTTGTGAAAACTGCTCTTAAAAAAATGAAAAAACAATAATCAATGAAAAAACTTGAATAACAATAAAATAACTCGTATGAACTCAAATCAAATAAATTATTAGAAAAAGTTAAAACTTAGCCTTATTTTAAGTTCAGTTTTCGATTTCGTTGCTATAATCCTGAGTTTCGTTAATATTCACCTTAGTTTTAAATTATATTTGAATAACTTCATATAAAACAAAGGGTTGTTTTGAACCGACTTCAAAAAAAGAAGGAGGTTATCAATTCGTCTGAATGTTGTTTTTTTATGTATGTAACCGCAGAACTCAGCCATTTCTGAACCGATTTTGAAATTTTTTTCTTTATTTGAAAGGTTATACTTTCAGGTTGGTCCCATTTTAAAAACAGTTCATTATATTAAAAATTAAAGGGTGTCCCCATACAAAATACATGTTTTGCGTGTCGCTATAGCTCCCAATGGCAGAAATTAATAAAAAAAATAGATTTAAAGGGTGTCCCCATAGGTGTCGTAATTTGACCTATATATGCCTATCTTTTGAACCGTTATAGACAAAAACTTGAAAATTTTACAGAATGTCGATTACTATGACCGTTATAATAAAATGTATAAATATTCAAAATTTTAAATTAAAGGGTGATCCAATAGTTCACTTAATTTGATGTATATGGCCATACTTTTGAAAAGTTGTACACAGACCGCTGAAATTTACAAAGAGCCTGTATTGCTAATTCAGCTATAACAAAAAGTATAAAATTTGAATTTGGAAATAAAAGGGTGTCCCAATAGTTCATGTAATTCTATGTATGTGGCTAAACTTTTTAACTGTTATAGACAGACAGCTGAAATTTTCAAGTAACCTGTGTTACATAGTCCACTATAGAAAATATACAATTTGAATTCAGAATTTAAAGGGTGTAACCATAAATTATGTAATTTGAACTATATGGCCCTATCGCTTGAACCGTAAAACACAAACACTTGAAAATTAGGCAGAATGTCCTTACTTTCTCTGGTATAATAACAAGTACAAATATTTGGATTTATAATGTAAAGGGTGTCCCAATAGTTCATGTAATTTGATATATATGGCCAAACTTTTGAACCGTAATAGACAGACAGTTGAAATTTACAAAGAATCTTTGTGACCACGTCCTTTATAACAACAGGTTTTTAATTTAAAATTGTAAATTAAAGGGTGTCCCAATATGAGAAGTTATTTGATCTATATGACCCTATCTTTGAAACCGTTATACACAGAGGCTTGAATGGTGTCCCCATAAAAGACGGATGCTGGTGAAAATAGCTTAACTTTTGAACAGTAATAGGGAGAGGCTTGACATTCACATAGTCTTTACTTCTTTTCCCTCTAATTTTGGCGCATATTTTATTTGGTTTAAATCTAAATCTTACAGATTACTTCTTACATTTTTAGTTTAGAATTGGTGCCCTTCTATCTGTTTTGAAGTCGGTTTTTTTTTGCAAGTATTATTTTAATTGAAAACAAAAAGTTATTTTTCTAGCTCCGCAAGGGCAGGCTAGAAAAGATAGAAAATTACTAACTGCTGGGGACGAACACTTTTTGATGAGGAAGATGAGAGCTGACAAGTCTTTAATGCCAAAGGGAAGCACTTCACAAAATTGGATACCTCACAGTTGTGTAGAAACATAAAAAAGATACATAAAATTGTTTCCACACGTTAACAATTAGCCTTGCATCACAAAGCTTGAGCTGTTGATGACTGGAAGAATGTAATATGATCAGATGAGTCCAAATTAAACTGATATAAGTCTGATAGCAAACAGTATTACTGTCGCTGACAGCAGGAAATAATTCAACGCCACCATATTAAACAAATGGTAAAGCACGTCTGTGGTAACAACATATAGTGGTGTTGTTTTACATGGCGGCATGTTGGTCCATTGTAAAAAATGTATGTCAGCATGGAAAAGAAGACTCTTTAAACATATTGCAGACCCATCTTCCCGACCTTTTAAATATAAGCATGTATCTTAGGGAAAAACTTCAGTTACAACAATGGAATGGATGCTATGACTCACGCAAAGTAACCATCTCAATCCAGTTAGGAATTTGCGGTTAATTTCAAAAGACGAACGGGAAAATATTGAAGTGATCCACCTAACTTAATGTGGCCAGGTGTGCAGCTGGAGTGGATAAAAGTATAAAAAAATTAATTGAAAGTATGCCCAAATGAATAAATAGTGTATTTCAAAATAAATGGCTATGGACCACGTACTGAAAATACAAAATATTTTCAATATTACCAATGTTTATTATACCCTTCACCACAGGTGGAAAGGGTATATATAAGTTTGTCATTCCGTGTGTAATTTCTACAATATTCATTTCCGACCCCATAAAGTATATATATTCTGGATCCTTATACATAGAGAAGTTGATTAAGCGATGTCCGTCTGTCCGTCTATCCGTCTGTCCGTCTATCCGTCTGTCCGTCTGTCCGTGTTAGTGTGGTAATGTCATTTGCCAAGGCACCAGAAGAGATACAAAAAATTTAAGCACACCAATCTGTCAGGCATAGTTTCGAAAATTTTGGTATTGCAATTCAGCAACATCGGATCATTCCTTTGGAGGCTACGGGCCAAAAACCACGCCCACCTTTATTTTTTTCACGTTTTTTCAGGTTTTTTTTTTAATTTTTTTCAGCTTTAATGATTCTGTTTTTCCTTTTTTTTGTATGTTTGTGCCATCAGAACTCGGTCATTTCTGAACCGATTTTAAAAATTTTTGCACTATTAGAAAGGTTATGGCTACAGATTGGTCCCATTTTAAAAGAAGTTCAAAATTTTGGAAATTAAAGGGTGTCCCGATACAACATACATGTTTTTACGTGTATTATGAACTTTATAGGTCACCAATTTAAAATTAAAAAAAGTGCGTATCACTGTAGCTCCCAATAATAAAAAGTAATTAAAAAATAAAATTAAAAATTAAAGGGTGACCCCATAGGTGACTTAAGTTCACCTTTATTCTCCTATCTTTTGAACCGTTATAGGCAAACACTTGAAAGTTGCACAGAATGTTCGTTAATATGTCTGTTATAATAATTATAAATATTTAAAATTAGAAATTAAAGGGTGTCCCATTAGTTGGTTTATTTTGATATATGGCCAAACTTTTGAACCGTTATAGACAGACAGTTGAAATTTACAAAGAACTTGTATTGCTAAGTCCGCTAAAATAACAAGTGTAAAATATGAATTTGGAAATTAAAGGGTGTCCCAATAGTTAATGTAAAAGTAATATATATGGCCAAACTTATCAACTATTACAGATAGACAGTTGAAATTTTCAAAGAACCTATATTGCTTACTCCGCTATTAAAACAATTATAAAATTTGGATCTATAAATTAAAGGGTGTTCCCATTATTGATGCAATTTGACCATTATGCCCTCATCTTTGGAACCGTTATAGACAAACACTTGAAAAATAGACAGAATGTTCACTACTATGTCTGGTATAACAACAAGAATAAATATTTAAAATTGGAGATTAAAGGGTGTCCCAATAGTTGATGTAATCTGATGTATATGGACACAAAGTTAAAATTTAAAAAGAATCTGTATGATAAAGTCCTCT
This sequence comes from Phasia obesa, assembly GCA_949628195.1. Lineage (NCBI taxonomy): Eukaryota > Metazoa > Arthropoda > Insecta > Diptera > Tachinidae > Phasia > Phasia obesa. The sequence continues at coordinate 117,750,888 of OX451217.1, forward strand.
TTAAAAAGTAATTATTTATATTAAAATTTGAATTTAGAGGTTTCCCAATAGTTAACGTCATTTGATATATATGACCCTATCTTTTAAACAGTTATTGATAAACACTTAACAATTAGACAGAATGTCCATTACTGTATCTGTTATAAGTATAAATATTTAAAATTATAAATTACAGGGTGTCGCAATAGTTTATGTAATTTGATGTATATAACCAAACTTTTACACCGTTACAGACAGACAGTTGAAATTTACAATGAACCTGTATTGCTACGACCGCTATAACTAGTATAAAATGAATTGAATTCGGAAATTACAGGGTGTCGCAATAGTTACCGTCTTAAAGAAACATGATTTTAAGTTTGTCTGTTTTGAAGTCGGTTTTTTTTGCAAGAATTATTTTAAATGCGTTTGATTTTTATTTTAAATGCGTTTGATTTTTAAATAGATGATATCTCTGTTTTAAAACCTAGGTGCATTAAACACATAGACATCATCAGGATATCGAATACAAACTGTCAAAAATAAAATACACACGTTTATAGGTAAACGATTCTTTTGAAGCCAGCAAAGCTACATGGCTACACGACCACCGTTGTGGCTGTCGTCAACTTAGGCTAATTTGTTTTTTATTTAACAAAAGAAAATGTCACAAAATTGTAAATTACAAATTCATATACAAACAAAAAGTATTGGAGGAAATATTTAAAAGTTTTTGAAAAAGTTTTTTAATTTTATAAAAGCAAAATAAGTATTTTTACAACAATGTCAGATTTTACGATGTAGCTGTCGGCTTCAATATCATTAAGTAGCTGACAACACGGCGATAATTGTAGCAAACGGAATTTGTCTTCTATTTCTTTAACTCATGAATAATGATTTTTTCTCATACGACTTTATTTAAGTAAAGAGTCAACAATATGGATAATGCTGTACATGTCTGTATAAATAAAATCACCGTGGTGAAGGGTATAGAAGATTCGGCACGGCCGAAAATAGCACTTTTACTTGTTTTATATTGATTTCTCTTTGAATTTTTAGTTTTTTTAATTTGTTTTAAAAACTTATTGTAAAGATTTCAATAATAAATAAAATACAAAATAGGCAATTAAATCACTTCATTATTATTATTTTTATGCGCTTACAAATGCAAAAAAAACAAACATGCACTGTATATAGAGTAATTTTTGTATGTGGGAAGAATTTTACTTTAATATTAATATTTTACTTTAATATAATGTTACAGGTAACTTTATTTATTTCTAAAAAACGCATAATTCATTTTTAAAATTCTAAATATAATTTTTTTTAAATTATAAGTAACTTTTATTTTAGTTAATTTTGTTATTTTTTAGTTTTCTTTGTTGCAGTTTTTTTTTTCTCTACTTATTTTTTCAGATCTTGGTGTTTTATTGTTCTGATTTTTATTAACTTTTTGATCTTAAGTTGGGTACATGAGCATTAAAGGTAGTCTTAAAGTATTAAATAGGCAGAATTAGTGGAGTCTTTACAGAGAGACAAAATTTTGTAGGCTATTGTTTGATATTAAGAAGAAAGAAATTCGATGCCTTCGATAAATTCTTATTGTTTAAAACAAGTAACTAAATTAAAAACTAAATTTATGGCCTTAAGTCCACATTAATTCAACGTATTGACACAAATATATTCATGCTTATGAAGAGGCTGTTATATTGAATAGTAGTATCGCTGTTTTGCTAACTGTCAAAATATAAAAAGTAATGAAAATATAAAAAAACTGATCTCATAACACTGAATCATCCATGCGAAGTTGTAATTAGGGCAAGAGAAGCAGTAGCCCTTCTTGAACAAATCCACGATCATTCAGGATGTCACGCTACTGTATATTACGCTATTTCTTAGTTCTCTTATAACTAATGATACGTCTAGATCTTTATGAATATACGAGTTTTTAATATAACAAGGTGCAACTATAATTGTTCTTTCCTCAAAAGCCTTTTTTACTACATTTACTAATCTGTGCGTTTGTTCAGTAGTTCTGTGGTGTCTTCTAAATCTTCTTGCTCAAAATTAAGTTCAGTTTGGTTATTGGCTGAAATATAGAAAATACATCAGTAAGCATTATTCCGAAAACAACCCGCTATGGAAACCAGAAGACGTAGAGCAGGGTCTTTTTGATTTTGTTCAAAATATTAAATTATCTACACTAACCCGACAACTCCTCAACTCAAAAAAAGACTTAAAAATTGCACGTCGAGGCTGAGAAAGCTACTAGAATCTCAAAGATTAGCATCTCTGAAAAATTACATGGAAGATCTGAACCCAATTTCACAATCAGATTATTCATTATGAGATGCATGTAGAAACATTAAAAGACGAGTCGTACGTAAGCCTCCATTACGAACTTCTTGTGGAGGTTTGGCACGAAATGATACCAAATAAGGTAATCTATTTGTTGGTCATTTAAAAAATGTGTTTACTACAAATGTTTCGACTGAGCTGCCATCTGTCGGTGTTAGTCCGGCAGTTACCCTAATATTTGAGCTTCGAGATATTGGAAGGCAATAGATGATTTAAACACCAATAAAGCTCTTGGCGTTGCCTCGTCTTGTCCAAAAAAATTATTCTTTTTGTTTTAATGCTTTTTTACGTCTTGAGTAATTTCCTGCATAGTAGAAGTTTTTTGATTACTATGATACCCAAGCCAGAAAAATACCACACAAAGGTAGAATCATACAGACCTATAAGCCTTTTATCAAACATATCTAAGCTGTTTGAGGGAATATTAATAATTAAACTGAACCCCATTCTGAGCGCGAAAGAAAGTATTCCGGACCAAAAATTTGGCATCAGAAAACAATCCAACAAACACACACATATATTAGTAAATGTAATTAGAAAGACCTTTGAAGAAAAAAACACTGATCTGCCCTTTTTATTGACGTTTCTCAAGCATTCGATTAGGTTTGGCACGAAGGCCTAATATACATATGTATAAGTCAAAGCTTACATTGACCGAAAACTCCTATAAATTCTTGAAAAATTATTTAACTAATCTAAAATTCATACTAAAAGTAGGATATTTTTTTTAATTTTGTTTTAATTTTATTTTTCTTTGCTCTTTTTTTTTCATTTTGACAAATATTTCGATAAAGTTCCGCTAAAACTTAGAGAAGACACTGATTTATTCGTAATTCAGAAGGTAAATCAAACTGAATTACGTACAAATGAGATAATTCGCTCTCAAAAATTTGTATGACGAATTAAGTAATTCAGTTTGTAATTGGTCGTTGAATTACGAATGAGAGAGCGAATTACGAACAAAGGCTGTAGTGGAAACATAAGCTCTCCTATCCTGATTGAAGCCAGAGTTCCCTAGGGTAGTATTTTTGGACCAATTTTATACTTGCTGTATATACCCGATATGCCAACTAGCAATCGAGTGCTCACATCAGTATTCAGGAAAGCGCCCAAGTAGCATCACAACCACATACTCAATTTAGAAAAATGGATAATAAAGGTGAATGAACAAAAAAACCTTGATAACGGTTTCTTGAACATCTATATTTTATTTAATATTTAATAAAAAGATATTGTATCTTGTTATAAATATGCTATGTAATGCAAATTTCTGTCACCTTCATCTAATGAAAAATTAATGTAATTTTTAAATTCTGTAGCTGTTGGACTTTGGAGTATTTTTCTTTTGTTACAAAAGAAAAAAACACAATTTAAATATTCCTATCTGTTTTTATAATACTCTTGTAGATATTAAAATCTTTTGGTATTTAGTTCATTGATCATAATAAAACTAAAATCTGGCACGTTGTGGCACTTGTAAAATGAATATTTTCAAATAATTTCAAATTCAATGTTTCTGTTAATACTGTAAGCACTTGTACTTGCAGTTATGATTTGCTTTTTATAACATGAGGAAATGTGTGTCGGATAGTGAGTAGTTCTGTTAAATAGGTTGAATATGTTGAAGAGTGTTTGTTTTAAGTGCTGACAGTCTGACAGTTGTTATGACGCTAAATTATCCCGTAGATAATGCTTTACTGCCATTCATGTATATATATGTTTGTATTTATGAGAGTGTTAATAGAGACTTTCGTTTGGTGAAATAAATATTTGTTTAAAAGTAAAAAGCCTTTTTCTGAATATTTTAAATAAGAGGTGTGATCTGCTTGCAAACAATAATATTTGGAGACAATTTAAATTATGCAGGTTCTTATATATTCGTTACTATTATTTGAAACTAGTATAAGCGAAGATTTTAGTATTAAAATTCGAATTGCAAGAGTTCTCATTCGTTTCATATTTATAATTTTTATATATTTTTAGAATACTTGATAAAACGTGGGAAAGGATAGTATTAAAAATTAATTTAATTAAATATAGTATCTTAACTGCCCCCTTTAAAGAATCAATCGCCACGATTGTTATTATTAGTAAGCGGGAAGGTCGTTGATACTTCTGTGTTCAGGGTTGAGTTGCCGTTTAAATGAAGAGGATTCTTCGAGGCACATAGCTTGGGGCTCAGGACTGACCATAGTTGTTTCATTAAGGGTTCCCCTTGACTTAGCTTTAAGCTTGAGCAATATTAAAATAATAGAGACAACTAATACGACGGACACTGGCAAATTTAAAGAAAATGTGACTTTTCCTGCGGTTGATATGTGATTTGTTGGTAGAAACTTGTATTATGGCAGACATCGGCCTGAAAAATGAAATTTCCTTCCTATTATCAATGAAAATAGTTTCATTATAAATGTAATTAAATAATTTTAATTAAATATGACAATGCGTAAGTTTTTTTTGCATTTTTATTTATTGTATCTTCAATATATGTTGAACCATCAATAATTACTCATATCTTAAGTCTAAAAAAATAAATATAGTTGTTAAGTCCAACTAGTGCTAGTGCAAAAAATGTATGTTTCACGGTTACTGTTATTTGCGGGTCATCCCACTGATATACGGATGAGAGAAGCAGTGTCCCTCCTTCTTAGTCGAATGTAACCTGGTTCATTTAGTATGTTACAGGCCAGCGGATTCGGATGAGTTTCAAACTTCTTTCAGTACCTTATGGTAAGTTTCCCAATTTCTGCTTTAACTGATGGCACGTTTAGATCTTTATGGATGTTAGAGTTTTTTATATAACACCAAATTGGTTTTAAAATTGTCTTGTATAATAAAAGCTTACAATCTAAAGCGAGAGTAGAATTTCAGGCAATAAGCCAGTTTAGTTGGACGGCTTTTAGCTTCATTTGTGTTAACTTTGATTCTCCCCGGCAGTAAAACGGGGAGTATGACTGGCGAAAATGTTTGCATCCAAGAAAGCTTTTAATTAGAAACAGACACAAATCTGATTAATTTTTTAATTAACGCAATTATATATTTAATTTAGACTAAATAAAATAATATTTTAAGTAAATAAATAATCAATTTATTTAAAAATAAATAAAACCTTTATTGGCGCAGTTTGAAAAGTAAAACTTTATATTTTTTTGCTGAAAAAATGAGTTCATTAGGATATTTTAATATTTATCAGTAAACATTTTCATTAAATGCGGCTTGAGTAATAATAAACCTCAAGATTTTTTCTTAAATCAATGACACTTAAACAAAGTTTATGTTTTAGCTCCCAGAGAACTAATATTTGTTATCTTGTATGGGACCTTTTAAAATACTACTCGAATTTTCCCGAAAGTTAAGTCTATTAAAAAGGCTTTAGAATAATTCCTACAAAATTGTGCAATTTAAGTCAACCCGATAGCCTGTGTTGACTTTGACCACCTGGGATGTAGAGACTTTTTTGCCCCTTATATCCATGGAATAATGTAACCGATTTCAAGAAGAGGCGGAGAAAGACATTAAAAATGCGCTTTAAGGAAGTGATAGGAAGATTTTTTTAAACCTAAAAAGTAACTGTTGCTTGATAAGATCCATTTTAAGATATATATATATAAATTCTATATACTACAGTTGCTTCAGTATAGGAGCTGATAATCCTCTTGTTACTATGGAGGGCCAAAAAATAAGATAGGAAAATCTTTTGAAATTTTTCGATTAAACTGATTAAACTGGAAGCGTAATAGGTACACTCTTGAAATTTTTACAGAAGTTATGACAACAATGATAAAAATTGAAGACTGTTTCGACAAGGGCAAAAAATCTTCTTATATTTCAATATGCTTTGAACCATAAGAAGCAGACAATTGAAACTCCTACATACTAATTAAGGGCCAGTAGGCAGCTCGACTGAATTTCAGTTTGCCATAAGAAGTGTGTGTTTTTTGTATACTTGTTTATAAAGTGAACAAAGTTTTAATTACTGTCTGCAAATTGTAAGTGGTTGCCTCAAGCTCAAGAAATAAAGACATAAACGTAAATGACACTTCACTTTCGGAGCACCCTATAAGTTTAATTATTTCTTGCTATAGCGGCAAAAAGTTCAAAACTTAGGCCATATACATGTAAGTCACGTCACTATCTGAACACCCTTTTAATTTCAGGTTTATTTTTTATACTTGTTTATATAGCGAACTAAGTTTTAATTACTGTTTGTAAATTTCAAGTGTATGCAGTTCAAGAAATAAACAATATACTTGAATGGCACGTCTCTACCGGAACACCCTATAAGTTTTAGTATTTGTTGCTATAGCGGCAACAGTTACATTTTCTGTGAAAATTTCAAGAGTCTTCCTATTACGGTTGCAGAGATAAACAGCGCTAACAGACAGACGGACAGACATTTTAGCGAAAACAATAGGGTTCAGTTTTTACCCTTTGGGTAAGGAACCCTAAAAATTAAAGGTTCTCCATAAAATACACGCGAAAAATAGATCTTGTAGTTTTGAACTACATGAATGAACTACTACATTCCTCATTTAATTTGTAAATATTTGCTCCATTACTTGCTATATTTCTATAACCCACATAAGATTTTTATTGAATTTTTTAAGGGTCTTAAGTTCATTGTTGTGGTTATTTTTAAAATCCTAAACAACTGAGTTGAAGAAATAATAAGACTTAATAAGGGTCAATATGAATTGTATAACAATTCTCAAAACAAACAAAAAATATCTAACATTTTGTTGTTAAAATTTAAGTAGGAATATTTGCACAAATAACAATACAATTTAACTTAAAAACTTGTGCTGAAAATATGTGAAGTGAATTTATAGAACTCATAGGAACACATATATAAATATGTGTGTATTATTAGGTATGTTTGTGAAAATTAGTTTTGATTTTATATGGTTACAATTTTTGTTCTTTAAGACAAGAGCTACAACTTTGCCTCAGAGAGTATATCAAAATTTCAAACGGTTTGCAAAATATGAGCTTGAGGAAATGGTCATTTTTTTGCGAAAATTAAATCGAGGCCCCACATCTTTGAGGGCCCATAAAAAAAACCTGGAGGACTTTGGGCAAAACTGGGAGACAGGGGTCTTTTTTTTGGTCTTTTATGACGTAGTGGTGTCCGTATATGGTTATTTTGCCATGACATAAAAAATTACACAGTGTGTAAGTTTAGTTGAAGTGCAAAACAAATAGGTAACTGACCTATTATTTTTTTAACTACTATCCTTTATTTGGTGTGTAAATATTTGGTCGATTATTTTTAATATTCTTACGACCGACATAAACTTTTTATTGAATTTTTAAAAGTCCTTAAGTTCATTGTTGTGGTTATTTTTAAAACCCTAAACAAATGAGTTGAAGAAATAAAAAGTTTTAAGAAGAGTCACTTTAAATTGTATAACAATTCTCAAACAAACCAAAAATCAAACAACAAAAGATTTTTCATTCCTAAATATTAAATGTAGATAAGAAGATTTGCATACAATACAATATAGAAGAATATATGTATGAAAAACTTATAGTAGCGTATTTAAATGCATACATAAATACATATGCATAAACTTCTTTAAATGCAAACATATTTAAGTATAAAAAATAAAAAGTATAAAGAAAATTAAATATAAACAGAAATTCCTTTGTGATCCTAAGATGACAGAGCAATTGACGTTTTTAATTATGTTGACTGTTGAGTTCACCGACTTCCTAAAAATCGAATTATATTTAAAAACAATTTTAAAATATACTAGAATAAAATAACATTTGTAGGTAAAGTGTATGTTGTTAGTTACAAGGCAAAAAGGCGTAACTAACAAAAATATAATTTTACAGAAGCCAAAAACTTTTTAAAATGAAAACTATGCTCTACTATCGGCCCCTTTGTTTTTAACCGACTTCAAAAAAGAAGGAGGTTATCAATTCGTCTAAATGTTGCTTTTTTTTATTTATGTGCCCGCAGCACTCAGCCATTTCTGAACCGATTTTAATTTTTTTTCAGACCGTTGAAATTTACAAGGAACATGTATTGCAAAGTCCGCTATAAGAAGTATATAATTTTAATTTAGAAATTAAAAGGTGTCCCCATAAATGATGTAATTTAACCTATATGGCTCTATTTTTTAACCGACTTCAAAAAAGAAGGTGGTTATCTATTCGTCTGAATGTTGCTTTTTTTATGTATGTAACCGCAGAACTCAGCCATTTCTGAACCCATTTTAATTTTTTTCTTTATTTAAAATCAGTTCATTATATTAAAAATTAAAGGGTGTCCCCATACAACATACATGTTTTTTACGTGTATTAAGACCCGTAAAGGGCACCAAATTAAAATTTTAAAAAATTGCGTGTCGCTATAGCTCCCAACAGCAGTAATTAATAAAAAAAATAAATTTAAATTTAAAGGTTGTCCCCATAGGTAACGTAATTTTACCTATCTTTTGAACCGTTATAGCCAAAACCTTGAAAATTTGACAGAATGTCGATTACTCTGACCGTTATAATAAAATGTATAAATATTCAAAATTGTAAAGGGTGCTCCAATAGTTCATTTAATTTGATGTATATGGCCATACTTTTGAACAGTTGTACACAGACCGCTGAAATATACAAAGAACCTAAAATTTGAAATTGAAAATAAAAGGGTGTCCCAATAGTTAATGTAATTCTATATATGTGGCCAAACTAATCCCCTACGGCACCCGAACTGTTATAGACAGAGAGCTGAAATTTACAAGGAACCTGTATTGCAAGGTCCACTATAGCAAGTATACAATTTGAATTTAGAAACTAAAGGGTGTCCTCATAAATTATGTAATTTGATCTATATGGCCCTATCTTTTGAACCGTTAAACACAAACACTTGAAAATTAGGCAGAATATCCACTACTTTCTCTGGTATGACAACAAGTATAAATATTTGGAATTATAATGTAAAGGGTGTCTCAATAGTTCATGTAATTTGATATATATGGTTAAACTTTTTAACCGTTATAGACAGATAGTTGAAATTTACAAAGAATCTTTGTGGCCAAGTCCTCTATAACAACAGGTCTTTAATTTAAAATTGTATATTAAAGGGTGTCCGAATAGGTGATGTTATTTGATCTATGTTACCCCTTCTTTGAAACCATTATAGACAGAAGATTGAATGGTATCCCCATAAAAGACGGATGCTGGTGAAAATAGCTAAACTTTTGAACAGTATTAGGGAGATGCTTGACATTCACATAGTCTTTACTTTTGTCCGCTAATTTTGGCGCATCTATTATTAGGTTTAAATTTAATTCTTACAGATTACTTCTTACATTTTTAGTTTATAATTGGTGTCCTTCTATCGGTGCCCTTCTGTTGGTTGTTTTTTTGCAAAAATTATTAAAACGTTATAGACAAACACTTGGAAATTAGGCAAAATGTCCACTACTTTGTCTGGTGTAATAACAAGTATAAATATTTAGAATTATAAAATATTATAAAAGGCTGTCCCAATATTTCGTGTAATTTGATGTATATGGCAAAACTTTTCAACCGTTATATTATAGACAGACAGTTGAAATTAACAAAGAGTTTTTGTATCCAGGTCCTCTATAATAACAAGTCTTTAATTTAAAATTGTAAATTAAAGGGTGTCCTAATAGGTGATGTTATTTGATATATTATTTGCCCTATCTTTGAATCCGTTGTAGAGGCTTGAATGATGTTCCCATAAAACAACGATGCTGGTGAAAATAGCTTAACTTTTGAACAGTAATAGGGAGATGCTTGAAATTCACATAGTTTACTTTTTTCCCGCTGGTTTTAGCCCATCTTTTATTTGATTTAAATCTAATTCTTACAATTGTACTTCTTACACTTGGAGTTTATCAATCTCATTTGAAGTCGGTTTTTTTTGCAGGACTTATTTGTTAATAAAAGCGATTAAAAATTTTATCGCAGAAGTGTAAAATTTTCTCAAGACATGTAGTTTAATGGAATTCATAATAAACAATCAAAAACTCGATTTTTAATTTTTTGTTACTAAACTAAACACACTAAATTAGAAAGTAATTACTTTTGTAGTTTTGTGGAAATAACTTTTTCTATAACGTGTTTGTTCTTCTCCAGATATAAATTAATTGAAATTACTTTGTACGGAGATTTACTAGTCTGCATATTAGTATGAGATTTCACTGCTAAAAGAAAGAGTCTGATGGAATTCTCAAGATTTTTCTCTTTTCGGTTGGAATTAAGGCTACTAAAGCTATCCATAGTTTTCCATATCTTGTAAGTATACGAGCACAGTATACGAGCCTAATTACCCGCTTTCTGCGAACGATAAAGTAAACTTTTTTCTTCAAAATTTTTAACGTATAAATCATATGAACTGTTGCATTAAACTATAATGTTGTTGTTATTTTTGCAATCTTAAGAAAATGTTTCTCCGATGCCAGTTAATTTTAATTGTCAACAAAAAATTTAAAAACATATTGCCCATTGAAATCAGAAAGTGTATTTATCTTAACTACAAGCTACAGGGTGATCCATTTCGAGTCGTGTCATGTTGTCATGTTATCTTTGTTTAGTATTGTTTGGCATTTCATAATGGAAAGACTTACGCCTGAATCGCTTCGCTCTATGGGCTCTTGAAACGTTACAAGAAGATCCGACGTTTTCGAGACAAATTTTGTTTAGCGATGAGGCCCATTTCTGGCTTAATGGGTATGTAAACAAACAAAGCTGCCACTTATCGTGCCGTGTTAACCGACTATTTGATGCCTTAAATTAAAGCTCGTGATCTCAGCGACATTTGGTTTCAGCAAGACGGCGCCACTTCCCACACATCGTATCAATTAATGGATTTATTGAGCGAACATTTCTGTCAGCACATAATTTCTCGTTTTGGGCCAACAAGATCGTGTGATATCACACCGTTAGACTTTTTTCTGTGGGGATATGTAAAGTCTAAAGTTTATGCGGACAAACCCGCTTCGACTAAGGCCTTGAAGGAAAACATCACGCGTGTCATTCGTCAGTTACCAGTCGAAATGCTCGAACCAGTCATCGAAAATGGAACTTAACGGATGAACCATCTGCGACGTAGCAGTGCCAATATTTGATAGACATAATCTTCTAAAATAAATGCCAAAGAATGTTCTTTCAAATGATAATAAAAATTCTCCGTTAAATTTGAATTTTCTGTGTTTTTTTTCTTTAAAAAAGTAGGGCACCTCGAAATGGATCACCCATTATAACACAACCAGAAGAAGATACTAACTTACAATCTACCAGGTAACTATAAAAATACAACTACAGTAAAATACCTTAAATATAATGTAAGTGAATTAATATTCTCTTACAATATTTCAATAAATTTGATTTCCCCTACATAAACATAGTTGTGGCATTTGTTACATATGCGATAATATCAGCATCCAACGGTCTTCCAGCAAAAGATCATGGGATGCTTCTCATTTTATATTTGCCTGATGGTCATCAGATCTCAATCGTATTGAAGACATTTTGGGATTTTTTCCCTGGTTTGTAAAGGAACAAGACCTTTTAAATACGTTCAAAAGAAAAGGTGAATTTTGAATTTTCGCTGGCTGTGTACATTCGATTATCAAATCTTTTTTCTTCTTTGTTGATACATATATGTTAGCTATATGTTGGCATTATCAGCCAATTTGGATTGGTTGTTTGTTGTTGACAACTGAAAAGGTTAGTCGTGTTTATGTGTGTTCTTCGATTTTTGACTTTTGAAAAAAAGGGATGAAAGAATATGTATTAAATTTTGCGTTAAATATGGTGCTAAAGTGCTCCAAGACACTTGAAATGTTGACTGTGGCATTGGGCGAGTCCACTTTGTTTCAAAAATGTATTTATAAAGTGAAGAAAACATTGAAACAGAGAAAAAAATTGTTTTGGAAAATTGTCGATGCTGGCATATCAATCGGCTCATGCTATGCAATTTCTTCCAAAATTGGTATTGGTAATTTTGAGCAAAAGCAACGTTGCATTAGTTGTGATCTTTTGGCCAAAAACAACATCCTTATCATGTATAAACCACCTTATTTACCAGACTTGGCTCTCTGCGACTTTTTCCTATTTCCAAAACTAAAGAGACCAATGATAGAAAATCGTTTTACCACAATTGATGAGATAAAGTCAGAATCGAAGAACGAGCTGATGGCCATACTGAAAAGCACATTTCAGAAGTACTTTGATGATTGGAAGAAAGAAGCATTTGCATAAGTGCTTTATATCTGAGGGAGATTACTTTGAAGGAAACAACATGGATATTGGTGAAAAAATAAATACTTTTCAAAAAAATACCAAATTCACCTTTTATTTTACCCAGACGTCATTTTAGGATTTCTCAAAACAAAAATGTGAAATTGCAAAAAGAACCTAAAAACTTTGACCAAAAAATCACAATTTACCCAAAAATACGAAAAAACAAAACATCTTACGAAGTCATTTTAACCCGCCAATGGTGACGTACTGGTCTGTGAGACCGTTTGTGTTAAAAAATTTGTATAACTTGTTCTCCGTTAGTCGCAATTTACATTAGACAGAAAAATGGGCAGACAGACGAGATTTGTAGGCAAGGGGTTGAAGAGGTAGAGTGTGTATTTCATGACTAGTGTACTGGACATTTTTTCGTTTCTCTTTTCTGCTTTTCGCTTTTTTCTTTTTTTCTTTTTTTGAAACACACAAACATGTAAAGAATATAACACAGAAAATAAAATGTGCAAAAATCTGTCTGTCTTGTTTATGTCCAATGTAAATTGTTTAAGCAAGAGCAAAAGAGAATTCAAAAAATGTCTGCCCTGTTTTTGTCCTATGTAAATTGCGACTTACTGTTTTTTGTTACAATTTCGAGTAGCTGCAGCATTGCACATCCCCTACCATCAGTTTAATACGAACTTGCTTAGTATGCATAACTTCGGTATTTTTTTTTCTAACCTGGTGTGTGAGACCGTGCTTCACTGTGTATGTGAGTAAAATAATCAAGAATTTATGTCGGAGATTTTGCATATGATGATGTACCTGGGACATCTGGTCCTTCAAGAATTGGTAGGTGCTATGAGTGTGGCTGGGAAAAAAACTGAAAAACAAAGTACTCTTGCCAAAAATGCCAAAAATATTTGTGTCTTCAACATGTAGTACCGTATTGTAGTAGCTGTTTGCCAGAAGAAATGTAGTTTTTGAGATGTATTTTTTTGTTATTTTTTGGAAGAATACCAATTTTTGTTTATTTTATAAAAGTTCCTATTGTCGAAAGGCTAATTAACAGTATTTTCCATAATGAATATGTGAAGTTTTAATTTTAAAAAATGTATTGCTAAAACATTGTTATTTTTAGTGCTCTATTTAAAAACATTTCTAAATTATAATCCTGAAATAAAAGAGCTTAAAATTATTAAATATGTTTGTTTTATTGTCAAAGTGCATAAATAAAAAAAAAACATTAACTATTACAAACACGTTTTGAAAAATTTTCAGTTTAAAATCCCGTTGCATGCGACCGGCATCACCATTAATCAAAGTCAACTTTGCGTCACCATTGGCGGGTTAATAATTTGTAAGTTTTTCCTTTGAAAGTAAAATCCACACCAAATTTTAAAGCTCTAATTTTTATAGAGCTTCAGATATAGTTTATATATTCACTTTATATAAAGGTAACCATCCCTATGTAATTAATAAAATACTAAAATTTATATAAAATTCTAAAATTATTGTAGAGTTTTGTAAACAGTGTTTAAAATATCCCGCTGACAAAAATAAAACGTGCTGTCAAGTTTACAGTACCTTTAAATCGGTAAAATTGCGTACTTTCATTACTTTTTCTGTATTTCCTCTTGGAAGTGATATATTTTTGCAGAAGAAAAATATCCTTTATTTGAAACGATACACTAAGGTACCTCCTGACAAAATTTTATTAAAATTCATCCAGTTGAAGTTGCTAAAAGTACTAATTATAATTTAGGGTTCCGTAACCGTAGGGTAAAAACGAACCCCAATTTTTTCGATACAATGTCTGTTCATCTGTCAGTGCCTTTTATCGCTGGAAGCGTTACGTAGAATTTTAAAATTTTTACAGAAGGTGTATTACTATGGCCACTTCAACAAATGGAAAAAACTAAAGAGTGTGGCGTTACTTGCATGAATATAGCCTGATCTTTTACCCATAATAGGGTAGACTCTTTAAATTTTCACAGACGTTGTATTACAATGGCCTCAATAACAAATAGCAAAAATTAAAGGGTGTTCTGAAAGTGATTTGCATGTATTTGGGCCAATTTTTGAACCATAACAGGTAGACTCTTTAAATTTAAACAGAAGATGTGTTGTCACGTCCGCTATATCAATTCCTAAAAATTTATATTTTCGTAAAAAGTTTATTACCATGGCCGCTATAACAACTATTACTCAAAATTTAAAGGGAGTTTCGACTTAATATGACTTACATTTTTTTAACGTAATTTTGTATAACTGTATAAAAGGATTTTGAGAAAATGACACAAATACTCGTAAGTACGAGCATATAGCCTTCTTTTTAAAGGGGATTGAGAAGACACTTTAAATCTACACAAAGTGCGTATAATTTGGGCTACTAATAATTACAAAAAAATTGTGTTTCGATAGTGAGACAATTTTGCTCTGATCTTATATTTAAACAGTAATTACAGAAAACCGAAATGTAATTTACGTCAACCTACTTACATTGAGTCACATGCTATAACCTGCCTTTAATCTTGACTTTAGTGATTTCAGACTGTCGGCCTTCTTTCTCAACACGCAGTCTCTAGTAATTGCTAGCATGTGTTCAAGGCTCAGGTTCCCCATGGCATCCACTTTTAACAGGCTACTACCAGTCGTCCTGAGTCTTATGCTAGCCAGTGCTGGACATTCACACGCAATGTGCGCTTCCTTCTCAGACTCATTCCTTTCTCCGTCTCCTCTTCTGCCTTAGCCTCTCACTTTTAGGTATGTGCTGTAGAGACTCCGACTCGAATTTGAAGGAACTTTTTGAGGTGCCTGCTTCCTAAAAGGATTTACCTAAGCCCACAGTGCTAGGTGCGTCAAATTCATCCACACTTACCTCCATTGCTGCAGGATTACCTTCATAGACTGACCAGTCCACCCCTTGCAAGATTTCTTTTATAAAAGTTTTAATACCCAAAATAATATATAATTTATTGAACATATTTTTTTGTAAGTTGCCGTAGATTATATATCCTATTTATTTAAATGTATATACTTTTAAATTACATAGCAATTAATTATTGGTGCTCTGTGTAATTTTAATTTAGTTCTTCACTTATTTACTATTTTAAACAAACCTTAACATATATGTATGTATGTCTTTATTTCCACTGGATTCTTGCTTTTGTTCTTAAAGTTATTTTAATTAAATATTGAAATATTCATATGTCCTTGTGAAAAACCCGGCATGTGAATAAAAGATCTTATTAAAAACTGCATTTAATAATATTATTTATTTTTCTTTTACTCTATATAAGGCTCTTTTACACAATGATAATGCATCAACAACATCAGCATTTCAAAGTAGTTTAAAGACTTTTGTCACGGTCTATATTTCATTTTTATTTGCATTTTTTGTGTTGTTGGTATTCTCACTACTGCCTACAACCACGACTCAGAGTAGATTTATTTATGAACTTTCAGCCATACAAAAAAAGCACATTAACACACTCACTTAAATTAACTTAACATCTACCGTGTTGACTTTCATGCGACAAGAAAGAAAATTAAAACATTTTGTTTTCCTTTTTAACTTTTCCTGATGTTCTTTTTAACATCAGTATCTGCTGGGCAGTTACAGTTGCACAAAATAAAAGAGCAAAATATATCAAATCAAATTCTTGCAAAAGGGAAATTGGCTTCCAAACTGGATGAGTATCGAATATATAGGTAAAATAAAAATTTGAGTTAGAGCAAGCTAAGAGAAAAATTCAAACGTCAAAATTAAGTCTTTTGTGGGAACACCCTTTAATATTTATATCTATGTTTTTATTACTTGCCCTTTTGCTATGGCCATAGGGCCGAATTTAGCATTAATTTCGAGATCCAATTCAATTCTATAACGAAACCTTTTATAAAATAATTTTATTTTATATGATTGATTTTGAAGCCCTATTCTATTGTGTTTAAAAGGTAAGACCGTACTCATCATTTTTCTTACTTGTTATTATTAGGGACAAAGCAAGCTGCATTTTGTAAAGTATCTGCTCGTTGACGTTATAAAAATGCAATAAAATAACCCGTATTGTAAGGGACCACTTTATGTAAAAATTGTAAGCAAAGCCCTTTATTATTGAGCATACCTTTGACATAAAAAACTTATTTAATAGAACATTGCAAGCCTAGACCGTCGTTTTGACACTGGTCTGTTCTTCCAGATTCAGGTTCCAGAAACCCAGGGTCTGATGTAGCGCGTCATAGCACTAGATGTTCAACAATGACAATACGTGCCCCTGGGGAGAATTACACATCACTAATAAGCCTTTCCGTTGCAGAAGGCCATGGTAGACTGATTGATATTATGCCAGTCTATCAGTCAGAAAAGAAACAAGTAAAAGTGCTATATTCGGCCGTACCGAATCTTCTATACCTTTCACCACGGTGATTTTATTTATACAGACATGTACAGCATTATCCATATTGTTGACTCTTTACTTAAATAAAGTCGTATGAGAAAAAATCATTATTCATGAGTTTAAGAAATAGAAGACAAATTCATACATATGTATATTCTTATATATTATGTTACAGTCATGATTTTCATTTTCAAAGAAATACTGAAATTTTTGTTTTAATTTTTCGAAAATTGTGTGTAAAAAATTTTTGTAAAAATATTTTTTTAAAAATTTTTTGTAAAATTTTATTCGAAAATTTTTTGGAAAATTTAAAAAAAATTTTTTTTCGAATATTTTTCTGTAAAAGATCTTTTTAGAAATGCTTTGTAATTTTTTTTGTAAATATTTTTGAAAAAAAAGTTTAAAATTTTTTTAAAAGTTTTTTTAAAAATTTAAAAAAAAAAATTTTTTTAAATTTTATTGAAATGTTTTTGTTAAATGTAGGATCTTTCTGCAATCTATATTGAGTAAGAATGGTCAGAATAAAGCAAAAAAAATCCTTACAAACAAAAAAAATTTCTCATATTGACACATGGGAGGTCCTTTTAACTGTTCCTATTTATCAGTGGGTACCCTGTGGGTCCCTTGGCTACCTCTATGTGTATTGCTTTCTATTAAGGTCTCTAATACAAATCAAAGCAGAATGTTGCTGAATTGCAATACCAAAATTTTCGAAACTATGCGTGACAGATTGGTGTGCTTAAATTTTTTGTATCTCTTCTGGTGCCTTGGCAAATGACATTAACACACTAACACGGAGAGACGGCCAGACGGACATCGCTTAATCAACTTCTCTATGTATAAGGATCCAGAATATATATACTTTATGGGGTCGGAAATGAATATTGTAGAAATTACACACGGAATGACAAACTTATATATACCCTTTCCACCTGTGGTGAAGGGTATAAAAATATGTTACTCTATATACACACATACATACATATGTATATTTTTATATATTATGTTACAGTCATGATTTTCATTTTCAAAGAAATATTGAAATTTTTGTTTTAATTTTTCGAAAATTGTGTGTAAATTTTTTTTTTTAAATATATTTTTAAAAATTTTTTGAAAAATTTTATTCGAAAATTTTTTGGAAAATTTTTTAAAAAAATGTTTTTTCGAATATTTTTCTGTAAAATATCTTTTTGAAAATGCTTTGTAAATTTTTTTGGAAATATTTTTGAAAAAAAATTAAAAAATATTTTTTTTTAAATTTTTAAAATTTTTTTTTTTTTTAAATTTGATTGAAATTTTTTTGTTAAATTTTGGAATTTTCTCCAATCTATGGACTTAGAATGGTCAGACTAAAGCAAAAAGAAATCCTTACAAAAAAAAAAAAAATTTCATCATATTGACACATGGGGGGTCCTTTTAACTGCTCCTATTTGTCAGTGGGTATCCTGTGGGTCCATTGGCTACCTCTATGTGTATTGCTTTCTATTAAGGTCTCTAATACAAATCAAAGCAGAAAAACCCTACCAATCTAAAAACAAACAAAAATCGCCCCTCGCAGGGGGTTATTGATCCCCCGAGATCTGTATGCACTCCTTGCGGAGGCAAAACAGAATCATTAAAGCCGAAAAAAATTTAAAAAAAATATAGGTGGGCGTGGTTTTTGGCCCGTAGCCTCCAAAGGAATTATCCGATGTTGCTGAATTGCAATACCAACATTTTCGAAACTATGCCTGACAGATTGGTGTGCTTAAATTTTTTGTATCTCTTCTGGTGCCTTGGCAAATGACATTACCACACTAACACGGACAGACGGACATCGCTTAATCAACTTCTCTATGTATAAGGATCCAGAATATATATACTTTATGGGGTCGGAAATGAATATTGTAGAAATTACACACGGAATGACAAACTTCCACTTGTGGTGAAGGGTATAAAATCTTCGTAGGTAGTGTTGTCTTTTCAAACAAATATTCTAGAAAACTCGTCGACGAAAGCATTAGTAACATCGTTGAAAACAACAACGTAGAAAACCCTCGTCATATTTCGTAGCAACCACAATTGCTGATCACATAATATTATAAGGCGATGATCCTAATTGTAATGAAATTATATCCGCTAATTTAAAAAAGCACGTGGGGAAGATGGTATTCCGTCTGAGCTTCTTCAGGCTAACCGTCCAATATCAACAGATATTTTGCAACCACTTATTCAAATGATGCTTCGACAAATGAACAGTTTCCTAGGACATAGACATGGATATGGACATGGAGCCATCATTAAGCTTCTAAAGACCAACTAAGATAACTGGAGAGACATCATCCTGCTTAACACTATTTATAAACTAATTACTATAATAATTAATAAAAGACTACAGAGCGTTGAGGAGTGACTGCTCACTACAAGTTCGTCACAAGTGACTCCTCACTACATGTTCGTCACAAACGCAGGGGTGATGCCGGGTTGTCCTCTTTTTATATTACTTGATAAGATAACATTACAGCGAAGAACGGAGGTATTATGTGGGGCTTTCGCAAACAACTGGAAGACTTTGATTTTGCAGACAATATCAGATAAGAACTCAGTTGGTGTGGAGTTGTAAATTCCGAGATATCGTTCTTATCTACAGGAAGACTGCAACCGTTTGGTAGGAACACCATCCCAGACGTGCAACTTTTGATGTTGAATCAAGCCTGTGGTTTCTGCTGGAGTGGTATTGTAAATTCTCCGGTGCTATTCCACACTGTCAAATACTCCCAAAAATCGCTGCGGCCTAGTTTAGTACCGGCAACGTTACGATTTGAACCACCGTTGCTGTCGAAGACCTGTACCGCTGCAGGTTTTCTTCACTGCCCTGTACCGCTGCTATGTATCGCCGATACCGATACAGTCCTGTACCGCTACCAGTTGCCTATTGCCAATGGCGCCACCTGAACCGCAACTGCCGCTTGCCATTACTCTTGTACCATATTTAAGGGACACTGCTGCTAATCGACAATATTGCCGCTTTGAGATGCTCGCACGCATGCATCACCACAGCCAATCGAAGACCGATGACCTGAATTACCAAACTATTGGCTACGTAAATTGGTCACCGCAAATTGTCCAACATTGTAACATTTAATTTCAAAAGAGAATACAACTTAACGTAAGATTTATGCCGTTTCAGAAACCAGAGCGGTTTCATTTGGTTGTGATTTGGTTGTTTAGCCAAAATTATATACTTTAAACTAACGATGTTGTATATTTGGATTGAGTAACCATTTAATAGTCAACTAATAATAAAAACTTGTTTGTTATGACACAGTAATGATTAAAACAACTATAAGTTGTTCATCGCAATCATATATTGTTAGTGGACTCCACAAGCATCAGAAAGATCGCAATTACCTTTAATGCTATATTTAGATATGTGCATGGCTTAAAGAGATTTGACCATGTTAGACCATTTCAAAGAAATTTATATGGAGTTACTTATTGAAAATAAGAAAACTGATGATGTTGCACAAAATTATTTACACACGTGTACCTATTTATCTCTATAGGCGTCTTTCGTTCACTAGATCTCTAAGGTCTAATAATATACTTCAAGTCAGATACCGCACATTAACATCATCATGGCATTATACCAACTATATCCGTCTTTGGAACTCGTTACCCCCCAGAAATACAATTTATAAGTAACGCAATGCATTTTAAAAGGGCTATACATTGTTTTTTTCAATAGTCTTCGTTTTGTAATTGTTTCATGCTATATTTATTTTCTTAAACTTTAATTTAAACTTTTTTCTACATATTTATTTTTTTACTATACTGTAATTTATAAGATTTAATGTCTTTATTGTATGTTGTACGGGATAACAAATAAATAAGGTGATTCTTGTTACCATACCATGCTTTTTCTCTGCGTTTGTATTTCCAACTCTATATGGAATTATGAATTATTTAATAAAATGTCGTGAAATATAATTATTAACTCAACTGTATTGTTTCGAAAAAGA
>OX451217.1:117772031-117798033 GCA_949628195.1 Phasia obesa
AGAAGAAAGAAACCTATGGAAGCCTACAAAATAGGGTCAGAACTTGTCGGAAATATGTGACAAACACAATAGAAGATCGTTCTATTCTTAAAATATTCGCAGAAAATCCAGTCGCAAGTCCGGTTAAAGTTGCTGCAGAGGCAGAAAACGTCATTGGAAAACCTGTAAGTGAATCCACAATACGGAGAAGATTAAAAACGTATGATATAAAGACCAATGTCGTGAGAAAAGTAATAGACATATCTGAAAAAAAAAAACAAAAAAAACGTATAGAGTTCGCCATGGAGTATATCCATAAGCCAATGGAGTTTTGGCATAATGTATTATGGACGGATGAGTCCTCTTTTCAATTTGAAGGGTCATTTGGAAAAACTTATATGCACCTTTCCCAAGGATCGAAGCATAAAGCAGTACAACCTCTTAATCGTTTCGGCGGGGGTTCAGTAATGTTTTGGGGATGTGTCTCATACAATGGATTTGGAGACCTAGTACCAATACAAGGCACTCTAAACCAGGCAGGATATCTACATATTTTGAATGACCATGTTTTTTCTTCGGCTCAGAGATTATTACTTGATGAAAATTGGATTTTGCAGCATGATAATGCTCCATGCCACAAAGCATGGTTACCAACAACGTTTTTAAATCGAGTTGGACAAGATGTTCTTCCATGGCTACCCCAGAGTCCAGATCTAAACATAATAGAGAATGTATGGGCATTCATAAAAAGGCAGAGATCTATCCAAATGGGCCGAAAACGAGAGGAAACTATTGATGAAATAATAAATATCTGGAACAGCTTAGAAATCGAGTTTGTACGCAATTTGATTGCATCTATTCCAGCTAGACTTCAAGATGTCATAGATGCTGAAGGAAATTTATCTTGCTACTAATCATTTTTGTTATTTTATTGGTGTTTTGTAATGTTTTTTCTGTTGTGTAAATACTTTTAAATGTAAATAAATTTGTGTAAATAATTTTGAAATATGTGGCGCAGTCTTCTTTTGTGTTTTTAATCAACAACTATCAATTTTATTGCTAAAAATTTTAAACTAGCAAAATCTATACATGTTGAGGATTACAATTAGGAAGTTTTCTTGTCGCAAATTTATTAACATAGCAGCAAAATTTTTCTGCTAACTAAAAATTCTAAAATTTTTAATTTGTGTAAATATATATGACTATGTACATATATCCATATACATGCATCCATAAATACATACATACATACATAGTGTATACATATATATATACATACATACATACATACATACATACATACATACATACATACATACATACATACATACATACATACATACATACATACATACATACATAGTGTATACATACATACATGCATACATACATACATACATACATACATACATACATACATACATACATACATACACATATACATACATACATACATTCATACATACATACATACATACATACATACATACATACATACATACATACATACATACATACATACATACATACATACATACATACATACATACATACATACATACATACATACATACATTCATACATACATACATACATACATACATACATACATACATACATACATACATACATACATACATACATACATACATACATACATACATACATACATACATACATACATACATACATACATACCTACATACATACATACAACATACATACCTTCGGTTAGCAATGAAAGCTACTTTTGTTTGGCTGAGGCAACAAATAATATAAGGTGGTAAATATTTAAGTAAAATATTCAAAAAGATGGAAGCTTAAGGTAGTGGTAGACTTCGTGCTCACCAACTGACGACTGATAATTGAATACTAGTTTTCTCGTATTCCTTTATCTGGGTTAGGTTGGTTACATAGATGATGCTTACAACTAAACACTACCCAAAGTAGATAGATACGAAGAGTGCTGATGACGCACAGTGTTGTGAGCGTGGCCATATATAGAAAAATCCAATTATGGAAATTAAAAAAAATGCTAATGGCATTTAATAAAAGACACTTTTACTAATAAGCATAAAAAAATTAGATTAAAATAATAATTTTTTTCTAAAGATCTTCCAAATTATGGTTTGAAATAACTGCAATTTTGTATAAAAAAGAATAAAATGTACTTCGTAGGGTTAAATAATTAAATTTAGTTGGCAAATAATCCAAATTTGTACTATATTAGTTGTTGTATTATGTCGATAACTGCGTATGCATGTTTATAAGAATGATATTAATAAAACAAAACAAAACTTGTTTGTGATAAGCAAACATATAATTTCAAGTATTACCGGGATATTTTTTCTTTCATTTTATAACAAAAAATGTGTTAATTTATAAAAATGAAAATTTAGCTGCGCTTAAGTGCGCCAATTTAAATAATTGTTTTATTTTAGTGTCGCATAACAAAATGTCTAGTGGAAAAAAATCAAAAAAAACTTTCAAATTTATCAATAAAATGATGAAAGCTGAGACTCCCACGATTCCAGAGGTGGTTTGGTTTTTAATGTGCGTTACACCTATAAAAAGTTACACGGCTTTAAATTCGAATTATTATGATAATTTTTTCACTATTTTTAAGTAACAAAAAATAGGTTTGGAAAAATAAATATCAAGAATTAATTTTTCAATAAAAATACATGCAATTATATTTGTTTTATTCGGAAATGTAGAAATTGTTAAGAGAAACATTTTCGTTATACATATCACTATATCCTTGGTACTGTATGCCACCAACAGTACACAAGATATTAGTTCATGGTATAGAATTTATTAAATATTCCACTTTACCAATAGGGATGCTATCTGAGGAGGCCTTAGAATGTACCCATAAAGTCATTAGAAAAGGAAGGTTAGATCATACTCGAAAAAATAGCAGACAAAATACAATCATGGATTTATTTGTGTATTTGATTCTGCAATCAGAACCGGCAATTTCATTACATAGCCAAGTAAATAAAACCGATCAAAATTGGTTAAAGAACATAGAAAATTATATAACTTTAGGAAAACATGAGTCAACATGAGTGGAGGTTGATAATATAGAAGATATATTTTTTTAAACTGTATTACTTGCATAGTGAAGATATGTAGTTTAAGCGAATCGTAGAGTTATAATAAACCTGTTAATTAATTTTAGATATTTATGAAATAAAAATTTATGATTTTTTTTACAAAATTTTAATTTATTGTTTCACTATAGTATTTTACTCCAAATTTAATATCATGAAAAATATAACTTAATAATTTACATATTTTATAATTTAAGACCAGTTCCTAAAATCTCGAATATATTCTACATAGATACATATCATATATGTATATACTTAAGTTTAAGGATATATTGAAGGTGAGGGTGTCCATTCATCTAATTGAAAAAATATAAGTGTCTTGTCTTCGGAACTAATTAAAAAAATTTTATTAACTTTTAATTTATTTTTTTAATTTTTTGTAAAAATATATTTTTTGCCTAACGTGGGCCTTATCTGAATTGAATCAAATTTGGTCAAATCATTAAAAATATCATATCCAAATACTATAAAAAAAATTCATAAAGTTTGCATTTTTTCTAATTCTTATGACACTTATAAATTTCAGGATATACGGGAAGGACACCAATCCTTGCTCCGATTTTTTTTTTTAATTTCAAATTTTGTTACGTTTTGCTAACCTTAATATATGTGCCAAATTTCAGCTCTTCACAATAAATTTTCTATTTATGGCCAATCGTTATATGAAGTCACGACACTGTGTGACGGTCGTAGCTGTCTAGAAAATGTGTATAAATTTTTCCAATTTTTCTATAATAATATCACCTAATTTGTAATTTAATTTATTCTTTCTTAGAAGGATTAAAACGAAGTCAAGTTTGACTACAAATTTCATTGTATGTGATATAAATAGTTCGACTAATAAAATTTCAAATTTTTAAAATATAAGAAAAAATTTTATTAAAAATTTGTTTTTTTCATGATGGATATCAAATTAAAGCATATGAATTCCCCCTTAAAATAAGCTAGTACTTAACTTCCTGGGGCTTATAGAACTAGAAAAAGAATATATTTCATCCTCGAGCGCATACTGTATAATGCTAAAAAATTGTAAGATATACAATTTTTTAAAATTATATTTGGTTTCAGAAAGTCGAAGAATATAAATAACAAAAGCTTCAATAAAATCGGGAGTGGTAAATTTGAAAACAATTTTTTTGGTTGATTTGACATGGAATTAACCATTTATTCCTTTTTATAATTTGTTATTTTTAAAAGTTGAGCAACGCAAACTGCAAATAATATGCATACAACTTACCATCAGCAACAGTTTGTGATCGAAATTCAATCGATTTATTAAATTAATATATTAAAGTCCGTAAATAAAGAGCAGTTGTATGAATTAAACTTAAATTGTAAAAATGCGATAAAATAAAAGAATTTTAAATATATACATAAATACTTTACTATACATGTAAAAATTGGCTTTCATTATCGAAGCTTTTCTATTCAATAAGTACATGTTTTCACTAACTGTCGACAGATGATTAAACACAATTGCTTGCTTTATATTATCTCAGTTTGGTTGGGTAAATAGATGATGTTTGTAACTAACCACCATCCAAAATGCATTAAATTATGCTAGTGTCTGCAAAAACTTTCCATTTTTTTCTTCAAAATCACCTAATTTGCCAATATTATTACTTTGTGTTAGAGAGAATATGACGAACTTAAGCCTGATTTCGGGTGATTTAATTTTTTTAAATGTTTTCCAAACAAGTTAAAATCATAACATCATAACATAAACAATGTTTTCGGCGCTGAAATACGCTTTGGAGCTATTTTCTCGCATTCAATCAGCTTTGCGCTCTGATCAGCTCGGCACCCACTATGACCTGTTCGCGTTTATTTGTACTAATTTGTATAGTACCAGTTTTCTCGCATTAGTTCTCGCAATAAGTGTCATCACGCACCCTAAGAAAGAGCTTGGAAACAATCTGGTTGCCTACAAATAGTTAACTGCGTTAGTGACGTGTCACGGGTTCTCAAGCATTATCTTGCCATAGTTAGAGTTAAAAATCGAGGTAAGATGATACATGCCGACTGTGCCTGGAAAAAGACTAACCATCGAGTGTAAAAGGCTAGTGATAGCACGAGACTCAATGAAAGTAGGGTAATCGTAAATTTCCAGTCGGATACTAGAAATTATTGAAGAACGAAGTTGGTTGAAATTAATGGTCTGCTTCGGTATCCAACTACAAAATAATAATTAAAGCCCTACTTCAAAAAAATTATTTTTAAAAATATATTTGGGCACAACTTCCTAAATATCTTCGAAACTTTTGAGCAGAATAAGTAAATCAGTCAAGTGCGAGTCAATCACACATGTAGGGTTCCGATATGTTCAGTACAACTTTAAAAATACATGTTGCATTTCCTGTGCTATCACACAAATATTTGATCGTTATTGTGCTGAATAAAAAACAAGCATTTTTAAAATTGTGATATTTCTAGAAACTTACAAATATGCTATAGATCGTGTAGGACAAAGTGTAAAACTATTTAAAAAATCCCCAAAAAACAGCGTGTTATGAGAAATATAAGAAACAGGACTATGACAAAGAGTCGCGTTTAATTGAGGATACATTTCAATGGCGCAGAGTTGTGGGTTGAAAAATATTTTCAGATTTTAGAAAATTCCGTGGCCGTTTTAAATCCCATTAAAGTTGCAGTAGAGGCCTTGAGCCGCAGGTGCTCAAATTTTGTTAATAGCAGATGTTATTATTCAGGCCCTCTACGCGCAGATTTTGGCTATTAATTCGACTCTTTCAAAAACGATGGTCGAAAAGAAAAATAAATGAACGAAAGGATAATGATAAAACGTTTGAGTTTACTTAAGTACACACAGAAAAAAACCTTTTCTTTTTATGACATTTTATTTTGTCTTTATATTATCTTCTATTTTTCCAGGGGTAAAAGGGCAGGGGAGCTTCTTCTGATGGATTCTCTAGAGGGGATTGCGGCCACTTAGTTTCTAAAACCTGAAAAACCATGTGAAAAATTTTTCGTCCTCTGCCAGGGATCGAACCTGGTGTGCTTTGTTTTGTAGGCAAGCACGTAACCACTACACCAAATGTATATTTTATGTTTTAACAGACATATGATTTATATAAACGAAATAACAAGAAAGCTAATATAATCAAGAAGATAATCTTATTAAAAAAATTAAATATATGCCCTTAATAAAATCAATCAGAAAAACATTTTTTAAAAAATCAATTAGGTAGCCTTATGAAATCAATAAGGAATACCTTTTTGAAACAAATCAATTAGGTAGGCTAATGAAATCAATAAGAAATCCATTTTTTATACAAATCATAAGAAAACCTAATAGAATCAAAAAGTTTTTCTCTATGTATTGTTTTTTTTTTTTTTTTGTCAAAAATGAGAATAACAAGTTTTCTTTTTGATTTAATGGGATTCCCTTCTTGTTAAAATTAAAAAGATTTACCACATGAAGATAATAGGGAATCCCTTTGAAAATATCTTCTTTTCTTTCTGCTGGCATACCCCTAAGCCTAAAAACATTTCATAGAGGAAATCTTTTTTTGGCTCTGTGTTTTAAAAATGTAGTAAAATTGCTAATATGCCAAAAAAATGTCATAACATTTTATTTAGCACAATTTTTCAGCAGATTATTCAAGTCACTCGAATCTGCAGAACCGTCAACTAGCAGTTGTGTTGTTAACGAAATGGAACCAACTTTTAAAGTGAGACTTTCGCAACAAAATCAAGGAAAACAATGCGCAGTGGTTTGTTAAAAGCACTAACAGTTCTAAATATTTTAAAATATTTGTTGTATCTTGTTATTTTTTTTACTGAATTATTTTGAAGTTTTATAAACTATTAATTCGAATATTTAGTCGTTATTTGCGTATGAATATGAATTTTTCCCGAATATTATTTTTCCCGTTTCCCGGGAAATGAAAAAGTCCGGGAAATACCAAACCCTAATAGTACTAAATACATATAAAACATATGTCTATAACGTTTAGAGGAGAATATCAAATTTCTGAAATTCGCGACATATAGGGAATTCTCTTTTAATTTTATTAAATTTATTTTTGTTTCTTGTTGTTAAGATTATATGTGACGCGGTCTATTAAAAGGTGGCTTATGACTCAAAAACAAAATTTCGAAGAATTAGCTGTTGAAGATAAACAATGCATTTCGTCAGTTTCTTAGTAGTTTTTCTTTTGCATTATGAACAGTCATGCCCAAAAGGCAATCAAAAAATGCAAAAGAGCATAAATGAGATAAGTTCTTATGTGTATATAAAGAGTGATGTTTTTTTCAATGCAAAGCACAAACCAGTTTCTGACCCAGCGTTGTCAGGTTTTTGGGGATTTTATCCCTAAAAAATGCCCAAATCGACTTTGACTTACCATAACTTCTAAGCAAGTTAGGACTTTCTAGTTTTCACCATGTGAAAGAGCGTCTAAAAAACTATCGAAACCAAAAAAAAAGTGGAAAAATTTTTTTGAGTCATAAGCAACCTTTTCATAGGCCCGGTTACATATCTTGCAATATTTACTGTATATTGCAAAATATAATCTGTGTAAATTTTAAGTGTCAGCCTATTACTATTCAAATATAAGGACTTTCTATGAAAATATCAGGAGCCTACTTATTGCGTTTAAAAGATAAGGCAATGTAATTGAAATACATTATATTGCGGAACACCTTTTAATTGTTATAGCGTCGAAGGCAACACATCTACTATAAAAATTTCAAGAGCTATATCAAGCTATTTGTTATAGAGGCCGTATTAATATACCATTTGTACAAATTTCAAGAGTCTACCCATTATGGTTCAAAAATTAGACCACATTCATGCAAATCACGTCACTATCTGAATACTCTTTAATTTTTACGTTTAATTTTGTATACTTGTTATTAAAGCAATTTTACTATTTGTTATAAAGGCCATATTAATACATCTTCTGTGAAAATTTCAAAAGTCTACCTATTATAGTTCAAAAATTAGGCCAAATACATGCAAATTATGCAACTGTCGGAAAACCCTTTAATATTTGCTATTTGTTATAGAGACCGTAGTAATATACCGTTTTTGAAAATTTCAAGAGTCTATGGTTCAAAAATTAGACCACATTTATGCAAATCACGTCACTATCGAAACACCCTTTAATTTTTAGATTGAAAAAATAACATGTCACTTTCGGAACACCCTATAAGTTTTAGTGTTTGTTGCTATAGCGGCCATGGTTATACACCTTATGTGAAAATTTCAAAATTCTTCATATTATGGTTCAAAACTCAGGCCATATACAGGCAAAACACGTCACTATCGAGACACCCTTTAATTTTTAAATTTATTATTTTATACTTGTTTATATAGCGAACTAATTTTTAATTACTGTTTGTAAATTTTAAGTGTATTCCTGCTACAGTTCAAGAAATAAACACATATACGTGAATAACACGTCTCTATCGGAACACCCTATTAGGTTTAGTATTTGTTGCTACAGTTATATCTTCTTTGAAAATTTCAAGAGTCTACCTATTAAGGTTCCAGAAATAAAAGGCGATTCCAGACGGAAGGACGGAGGGACATTATAGTGAAAACAATAGGGTTACGTTTTTACGCTGAACATCCAGTTGGTGACTCAACGTGTCAAGGAAGTATGCCATTATTTCCTTCTGGCTATCTTAGGCGTTAAAGACGTCAGTATATAATATTTTAGGTAATTGGACTTAATTAAAAAAAAAAAAAATATTTTTTCAGCCCTATTGTTCAGTTCAAGTTCAAGCATTTCTTTTAGAATTTATTTGTACTTCAAGTCATTTATTAAAACAAAATATCATTCGAATTTGTATTTTATTTAAACTATTTTTAAATGAATTAATAAATTATTTAGGCTTAAGCTCTTTATTATCAAGAGACGGATGTAGCGATCTATTTAATGCATTACATTTTGTTGGTGTCTAATTTATCTTTATCTCTTTATAATAGAGAACTTAAGCCTAAATAATTTATTCCTTTAGAAATTATTAAAAATCTGTAATCGTGTACATTCTTAAACATAATTATTTATATAATAAAATAATTTATAAGTTCAAAATATTATTCTTTAAATTAGTAAATCCAGTCTAGTTCCAAAGCCCAAAAACAGAAATAAATTAAATGGGCATTGAATGAATACTGAAGGAACTCTAATATTTGGCTTCCGAGGTTTTTAAGTGTTTACTTTCATAAACAATAATAAGCATTTTAAAGATTAGTGACATAAAATATTTGAAGACTGTTTTCTAAAGCCGTTTTCTAAAAATTGTACCAGAGTGCGCCTCGAACAAAGCGCATATTCCCGATAGCGTTATAATTAATAGAAATTCCCACTTGCCAACGTATCTATCCATTAAGATATCACCTAGGCCGATTAACACCACATGCAACAGCAGACAAATCGATTTATCCATTACAAAGATTACATATGAGACTAACGTCTGTAACGCATATGATATCTGAAACGAATTATTGGCACACTTCACTCAAATGTGAACTGTGTTGGCAATGTTGTAAACTTCTTCAGGTGATATTCCGACAATTGTCCGAAATTTTTGTTGATGTTGATATTTTCTGACTAAAACTGTCAGTTAAACCGATTGTTAGAAATTTGTAAAAGATTTTCTAGAAATATTTTAAGAAAATATCTAACAAAATTACAAGAAGAAGTGAATCGAGCTTTTACTTTTTAGGCGCTTTTTAGAAATACGTTAAAGTTAGATTTTTAATTTGGCTAAGTCATCTATACTTTCTTTTTAATTTAAAAAAAGGGATGGAGCTTAATTACACAGGGGAAAAAATTAGCTTTCACATTAATTAAAACACATTTAATTAACAAATATCCTAGTTTTTCGACGCTCCTGGTATTTTAAGTAAATAACAAATACTTCGTTACCATTGCAAAAACCACTCGCATATTTTTCAATGTCTATTGTTGAAAATCTGCTTAAATTTTATTAAGAGAAGAATTTCCTTTTACTTTTGTGTTTGGTAGGAATTTATTTTATTATAAACAATAAAGAGATCACATCAACTTTGATCTAATTTCATCTAAAATTTTTTCATAAATTCTTCACAACAAGTATGAACCTAAACTTTCTACAAGTATTTTCAATACGAAAAAAATAAGAAATTATGTACAAATACATAATTGTTTTACCTCTATCTAGTTATAAAAGTTATTGAAATAATAGAAGAAATTTTCAACAGCTTCAAAAGCAATCTAGAAAGCCAAAAGTTTGCTAAAAAAGATTAGAAGTTTTAGATGCTTTTGAGTGCAGATTTTCAACGTTTTTTCTTTTCAATTTTGGGACATCTACATAGAGCCAAAAATGCCTAATAAAATTAAAAGATTTTGTCTATGAAAAGTTTATACGCTAAGGACTATTCAAGCAGAAAGAAGGAAAGTTTTTTCGAAGAGATTCCTTATTATCTTCATGTCGTAAATCTTTTTAATTTTATCAAGAAGGGAATCTCATTAAATCAACAGGAAAACTTGTTATTTTTTTTACTAATTTTTGACATAAAGAAAAACAATCCATAGAGAAAAACTTTATGATTCTATTAGGATTTCTTCTGAATTTTATAAAAAAGGGATTTCTTACTAATTTCATTAGGCTACCTTATTGATTTTTTAACAAAGGTATGCCTTATTGATTTCATTAGGTTCCTATATGATCATGTGTTAATCATCTTTTTAGTTTTTTTAGTAATGATATCTTCTTAATTATATTAGCTTTCTTGGTTTCTTGGCAGAGGACGAAAAAATATTTTACCATAGTTTTTCGGGTTTTAGAAATTAAGTGGCTTGAACCCTCTCTAGACAATCCATCAGAAGAAGTTCCCCTGACCTACCATCCTCTGGAAAAATAGAGGACAATATGAAGGCAAAATAAAATTTCAGGCCTAAACAATCATTGTAATTTTTGACCTTTTTAATAATTTTATAATTAAGTTTTTAAGCTCTAGGTCTTTTTTATAAACATTTTTCAATTTATTTTTATTTTTATATTCGATATTTCGCTACACCATTGGGTAGCATCGTCAAAAATATGGAACAAAGATCTCTCAGGTAATAGATACTTATCTTTTAAAAAATGTTTTGCGTATTATGTGGATTTTCAAGTAGATTTTATTACACAACTAGCTGTGCCGGCCACTTCGTCAACGTCCTAACAATATTTTTCTAAATTTTGCTTTGAAAGCAATCTACAATACACCAATTCTTTTTTTAGTGCTTCAGTTATGGTTTATGTATTTACTTATATTTATATTACAAAGGGGTTTGTCCCTACTAAAAAAGGCGCTGTAAACTCTGCAGTACCTTTAAATTATCCGCTTTGAAAAATAATAGGTGTATGCATATCTGTAAAAAGAAAAATTGCGCACTTTCACTGGTTTTTCCCCACTTTCTCTTAGAAAGAAGATATTTTTACAGAAAAAAAGTATCCTATATTGGGAAAAGGATACTGAGGTAGCACCTTACAAAACTTTATTAAAATCCATCTAGAAGTTTTTACGTGATGCGAACACTAACTAAAACACAGACAGCCAGCCAGGAATTGAATCACTGTTTTATTATATCGGGTGGTTAAATTTTAAAGGCTGATGTTGAATGTGAACCACACGTAAACCTCAAGTTTTTTCTGCATTTAATTTGATATTCCTCAATTTCAGAATAACTCAATTTAAACCATGGAAACATACATAATCGAGCAATGGTCAGAATGGTGGCAAGAAATGTGCAACGCTGGATGATCACTTTTCGAAGAAAATCATCTTCAGTGATGAGGCACATTTTTACCCAGTGGATTCGTCAATAAACAGAATTGCCGTATTTGGGCGAATGATAATCCAGGAGTGATTGTCGAAAAACCAATGCACCCACAAAAAGTGACTGTTTGGTGCGGTTTATGGGCTGGCGGAATTTCTTCCAAGATGAGGCCAGTCAGGAAGTTACTGTGTTAAGTATCGTGAGATTATAACGAACTTTTTATGGCCTGAATCGTAAGATATGGACGGTGCCACTTACCACACAACGGTGCCAATTACCACACAGCTAACGAAACAATGGCTGTTTTGCGCGACAAATTTAATGGCCGTGTTATCTCACGTGGTGGCGATATCAATTGGCCACCAAGATCAAGTGATTTGACACTATCTAAAAGAAAAGGTTTACGTCGATAAGCCAGCAATAATTCAAGAGCTCAAGGATGAGCTAATTCGGCACATTAACATAGAACCTCAATTATGCCTCAGCTTCATCGAAAATTTTGAGGTGTGCCGCCGAGGTCACAGTAATTGAATGGAACCATACCAATATTATCAAAATAAAAAAAATGACAATAATTTCCTTTATGTTTAGATTTGTAGCCAAATAAAAAATTGTAAACAAGTAGAAAAGAACTAAATCGTTCTATGTAAATATTTACATTTAAATTCTTTGATATTAATATTTAGGTGTTAAAACTCTTACTAATTCATGAAATCAAATTAACCTTATAACAATTCCATTTGACACAATATCAATTGACTTAAGTACTAATTAGGAATCGAATATAATTTTAATTGGTTTCTCATCACTGATATATACTTATAAACATAAATATTCAATTTAACACCTGCTTTAAACTGTATATTAATGCTTTATAAAGTTTTATTAAATATTGGAAAATATTAATTTAGACACCAGCAGAATGGAATGCATTTTCTAGACAGCTACTTCGTATCTGGCATCTTTGGGTAGTGTCCTCTTTTAAAGGATATTTTTTGATTTTCTCGAAAAAAGGGTCAAAGGACCCATAAAGAGACCAGGTAGAGGGTTATGATCTTCCACAAAAATAATCCTTATACAATTCCACAATACAACTCCGACCATAAGAATTCTCTCAGACATTAACTTAGAGCATTTTTTTCATATACTATAATGCTCCCTTCGACCAAAAAATTAAAACTTTGACCCACTGTAAAAAAAAACTCAGACGTGCTGGACCATAAGTTTGTTCTACAAAAATTATCTACTCAACATACCCTTCCAGAATTATAGGGTCGCTATTCTGTTCCAAAAAAGCTGTTGGACAGTGTTATTTGTCTAATTTTACAACTAAATTTGCTATTAGTTTCTACATCAAAGGTAAAAACTCATAGTGCTGTATTATAACAAAGAAAATATCTATAAAAAAATTGAAAACCCTACAGAAATACCCAAAAACATCATTATAGTAGGAAAAAAAGTTACTCTCCAGCCGTCCTTCGTGTGACAGTGTGGTTTTTTTTTGCAATTTTTTATTTATTGTATCTTCCATACATTTGAACTAACAATAATTACTCATATCTTAAGTCTAAAAAAAATAAGTCCAACCAGTGCTAGACAAAAATAAAATGTATGTTTCACGGTTACTGTTATTTGCGGGTCGTCCCTCTGATGTAGGGATGAGAGAAGCAGTGTCCCTCCTTGTTAGACGAATGTAACCAGGTGCATTTAGTATGTTACGGGCCATCTTCTTTAAATACCTTATGGTAAGTTTTGCTATTTCCTATTTAACTGATAGCATGTTTAGATCTTTGTGGATGTTCGAGTTTTTTATATACCAAGGAGCAGATGTAATCTTACGTAGAATCTTATTTTGGCGCCTTTGTATTGTTTCTACATTGCTAGCTGAGGCAGTACCCCAGAATTGAGTGCCATAACTCCAAATTGGTCTTAGATTTGACTTGTATAATAGAAGTTTGCAATCTAAGCTAAGAGTAGAGTTTCTGCCAATAAGCTAATTTAGTTGCACGGCTTTTAGCTTCATTTGTGTTACCTTTAATTGTATGTGGCGTTTCCAAGTAAGGCGACGCGCTGTGGCACATATTTTGAGAAGGTGGCCAAAAATCAATTTTTTATGGTTACCGATTTCAATCTATATTACTCATTTAAAAGCAAATATCAGAATACACAAAACATTTGTTTTTACAGATTTTATCAATGAATTTTTTAACATTTAAAGTTAAATTTATTTTAAATTACATTTTCAGTTATTTTAACGAACATAATATTTTGAGTGCAGAAAATGGTGAAAAATCTTAGTTTGGATTATAACAAAGAAAAAATCTACCAAAAAATTCAAAGTGACCAGAAATACCCAAAAACATCATTATAGTAGGAAAGAAAAAAGTTGTTTGTTGTTGTTGTCTTCTGGCACACGAAGAGCGGCTGGAAACAATAGTTATTGAAAATTGAGAAAATTTATTTAATTTATTATCGCAACGTTATTTTTATTAATAATAATTTTTTGATCAATGAGCGTATAAGTGGTCAAACCTTATATACGTAAAATGCGGTAATCTATACATAGAATAAAACTGTACAGGACAAGTACAAGTATGTACATGAAATATTTTTGGAAAATTTTGTTGCTTCTGTGGTGAGGAAGAAGTTTCGACATTTATCAGTCGCACTGTGGTCAATATTTTGAGATAGCGGCCAAAACTCCTTTTGGTTTTTGTTCTCCGATTTTAAAGTTATTAGACTCATATGAAAGTAGACACTAGTAAACCTCGGGAGCCAAAAAATTAGAACTCTATTTCAACTATTTCACTGAGAACAGGGTGGTCCAAAATGGGTTTTTTCAGAATTTAGTAAATTTATGATATTTTTAGTTAATTTTTAAAGTTTAAATGATCATAACTTTTTTGTTTTTCAAGATTTTTGGACGAAATAAATTTTATGTTGTAACTTAACTTATTTCCTATTACTGGTAAAAAAAAATTGAAGCTCTACTGTTTTCAGAACAATTTAAATATTTTTTTTTAAAAATCTAAAATTTCTCGGAAATTTCCTACTTCATAGAGCACAACTCCTGTGAGTCAAGCTGAGTCAAAACACAAATTTACTATTTTGTAGTCCTAACTCTCCCCTACATTCCTATATATACATGTCCATGCATCGGGACTGCACTTTTTGAGCTACAGCAATTTTTCTGACCCAAGGTAAGATATTCGGTATAAATGCACGTCATATTTTTTGAGAAGTTATTTGTATGTGAAAGTGGCTATTATGCATATATTTTGATGAAGATTTGTACAAGAGTTCTTATTGACCCAAAAAATAATTCTGTTGAAATTAGGATCTATGTTGGCCCATATTTGGACCTAGTCCACATAGAAGGGTGTATTAAAATTTTGACAAAATGCAAAAGAACTCTCAAATTATGTGGTATCTGGCAATTCATTTGGAAAAGGTAAACAATGATTTTATTGCCATTTAATATTACATAACTTAAATACCTGAAAATTGCAAATAAATTTAAAACCAATGGAAATAACTGGTAAAACCAAGTACCTGTTATATTATGTTTTAAAGAGGTAAAAAAGATCATGTTGAAACAATGGCTAAATTCAGTTGTAGTGTTCTATCTGATATATATTTTGAACGGAAAGATGAAAAAGACATTATTTTACATATAATGAATAATCCATTCTTCAAAATATGCGACAAACAAGAAATTAAAATTCATAACTTAAAAATAAAAAACTTTTTAAATACTTTAAGAAAACGGTACAATCAATGTTCCAGAAACAAGAAATTGTTTTACTTACGCAACCAAGAATGGCTAAGAAATAAACTTATTTTTAAAATAAGTAAGTCAGAAACTACCACGGAAACTGGAAAAGGTGGTCGACCAGCAAAGCCAATTGATAATTGTAGTGAAAGATCACGAAGACGCAAGCTTAAACATATCAATGAAGAAGTTTCTTGTAGCATCATAAAGGATTCATTTCTGCATCAAATTCAGCCAACGAAAACTAAAAAGATAAAAATTGCTATCATTGAAAAAATAGTGGAAGCAAGCCCC
Source organism: Phasia obesa (assembly GCA_949628195.1). Classification (NCBI taxonomy): domain Eukaryota; kingdom Metazoa; phylum Arthropoda; class Insecta; order Diptera; family Tachinidae; genus Phasia; species Phasia obesa. The sequence goes on from OX451217.1 coordinate 117,787,970, forward strand.
AGACGCACAAAAAGGATTTTAGAAAGTATGCCGACACCAACTGAAGAAAATAAATTTACTCCAGAAGAAGCATTTGCACTATTTTTGGATTTGAAAATGACTAAAAACTAATATACAGAATTGCGGAAGCGAACCAATGAAACAAATTGTGGAATTTTTCCATCATATCGAGATATAGTTTCTGCCAAAAAAAATTGCTTACCTTCACCAACTGCTATTAGTGTAACTTCAAGTTCAGCAGAAATAAAATTGCAGGATCTTCTTGAACACACTGCAGAACGATTATTAAAGACATTTGATGCTGACTATTTAAAGAAGTTTAAAAATTGCAGCATGACTTTAATTTCTAAATGGGGATGTGGTGGGTCTGGCCAGAAACAATACAAACAATATAATGCGGAAAATTCATCAGATGCCAATTTATTCATGATTTCTTTCGTTCCATTACGTTTAACAAAAACTTATATTGGTTCAGAGTCGTCAACTAGTAGAGATGTAGAGATAGATGTATGGAAGAATGAAATTCCCTCGTCAACAAAATTTTGTAGACCAATAAAGTTTGCTTACAAAAAAGAAACTAAAGATGTCATAACTGAAGAAGTTGGCAAAATAACAGATGAAATTAAAGAACTGGAACCAGTGATATTTGAATTTAAGGACCAATGCATCGAAGTTAACTTTAAAATGTCACTTACAATGATCGATGGAAAAGTTGCACAAGCTTTAACCGAAACAAAGTCTTCATCAAGCTGCACCATATGCCAAAAAACATCAAGTCAATTGAGCCAACCACCAACACAAGACGATAGTTTTAATGAAGCATATGAATTTGGAATGTCACCTCTTCATGCTAGAATTCGTTTTATGGAGCATATTCTTAAATTGGGATACGATTTGGAATTTGGCCCGTTAGGCGAAACAGTGAGAAACAACAAAGAAAATTTGGAAAAAAGAAAGCAAAAAAAAAAAGATATTCAAGAAAAATACCGTGAGATAGGCCTTATAATTGACCAGCCAAAGCAAGGAGAAGGAAATTCTAATGATGGAAACACAGCAAGGAGATTTTTTTCCGATCCAGAAACTGCAGCTTCTATAACTGGAGTAGATTATGATTTAATACGACGATTCCAAATCATATTAGAAGTTATAGCATGTAGCAAAAAGATAGATTCAAAAAAATTTGGTCAGTATGCTAATGAGACAGCAACCCTTTATAACCAAAAATATTCTTGGAGGCATATGCCAACCACAGTTCACAAAATTTTGTTCCATGGGGAACAAATAATTCAGCACAATATGCTTCCAATTGGAAGCATATTGTGCTTCAAAATTGGAAGAAGCGCAAGAAAAAAGGAACAAAGACTACAGATTCTTTCGCGAGCACAATACAAGAAAAATTTCCAGATATTGTACTAATGAAGATCTTATTAATATTTTGTTGTGCACATCAGACCCATATATGTCCAGTATTCGACAAAAATGGAAATCAACCTCATTAGAGTTAGATGAAGAAGCTAAACAACTACCGCAAAATGAAAATCAAAGCTATTTGGAAGAAATTTTTACTAATATTGTTTAATTAATACTAGTTTAAAGATTATAATTTGTTTCTAATTTTAGTATAAATTTTTATTAATACATTTAAATAAAATATATGTGCACTTTAAATCAATAGTAAAAGTTTACTTAAAATTTTATCGATGTTGTGTTCTGTATATAATATATCCAAATGGTATTGATATTTTAATCCTCACAAGAATTAACCAACCTTTGGCCCCTGTGAATATTGAGAATAAATAAATGTCAGGGGCCAAATGTTGGCATTTTCTGACCAAAATTAAGTTTAGGAATAATAAATAAGTATTGGTTGTAAAATACGATTGAAGAAAATAAGAAATTATAAAAAAATACCTATTTAAAATATCAAAATATTCAACTTTTACAAGGAAACTCAACAAAAAATTAAAATGCATTTTTAACTCCACATTACTTACGTTCCTATCAGCCGATTTTTACGTTTGAACACGCAAATTGAAGCTTAAAGTCCCTCCTATTGAACAAAACAAATTGCGTAAAAAAATACAAATCCGGTCAAAAGTTATAGAGTTTTGACCGCTATCTCGCGAAATTGACCACTGTGAGTCGCCAATCTGAAAGCACTAAACTCCGGGGTTAAAAGCTAGTGACACCACGAGACTCAATGAGTGTAAGGTAGTTGTTAATTACCAATCGGGTACTAGAAATTATTGATTTGAAAAGTGCTCCATAAAGTCTCTTTCGATATTCCCTACAATATAATAATATACAAAATAAATCTTAGTTTCTGAAATACCAAGTAACAAAATTAGAACTAACAAAAAAAATTTAGCAAACATAAAATTACTTATTCTTAAAACTCTTGTTTAACGTTTTATAAGTAAAATGAAATTATTTTTATTCTAAGCAAAAACTAAGTTGAATCAAATATAATATAAAAGAGAACATAATTTCTAAAGAAATTTTTATTTTTATAATGACTTCGAATTTTTCCATAAACTTTAAACAGGAAGCAGAAAAACAAACTTTTGTGGCTAAAAACCACTCAGAATTTTTCCTTATTTTTGAAATTATTGACAAAAAGATGTTGTTGTTATATGGACAACAGCAAAGTTAGAAATTTTTCGAAATAAACTTTGTAGTGGTCAAACTACGTGACATATTTGCCAAGTTGAATTACAAGATTTTTTTTGAGCATCAAAATTGAAGTAAAAGAAAATTGTAGTACAAACAAAAATTAGGTAAAATAGGTTTACCAATCTGTTTGTAACCTATATTAGTTTTAAATACCAAAAGTAACTGATTTGTTAAAAGTTTAAACTTTATTGACGACACTGTTCAAAACACACAGAGAAAAAATTATTTTCACCAATTAAAGGTTTTAATTTGTTTCAGATTTAAGTTTAGTTAAATAATTAATTAATTAAATTAAGTGTTTAATTGGGATTTTTTTGGTCTATTTTATACAAATATATATTTGAATCAATTAAAAAATTAATTGAATTTTAATTTAAAACTGATGAAAAACCTTAATTGATGAAAAACAATTGTATGTGCACACACTGTTTTAAACTCTTTAGCTTGCACAACAGCTGACCAAGTATACTTTTAAAATAATACTGTCATAGCGCTCGCAAGCTTAATTATATTTATATTCAAGTAGAAATACCTATAATGTTGTGGAAAGATCTCGAATGATATTGGAGAGGAGTATTCTAGATGATTATTTTAGACTTGTATTTATGTACATGTGTAGACGTGCTACTAAGAGAATTCTTGTAGTATGAGTAGCGTATACACACACTTACATAAATAAAAGTATAAAAGAAACAATAATTTAGTGTTAACTTGACCTTCCTGACTATTTTCATTTTTGTGCGACACATTCACATTTCTCGGTCTCTTAGACCGAGTATTTCTTGGTATCTCAAAACTATTCTAAAGTTTTCAAAACCTGTGCAGTGGTCATATTTAACAAACTAATTTGAAATAACTGAAGTAAAAAAAAAAAACAAAATTAAATTTTTTTAGCTCACAGCATCAATTTATATTTCATAACAATAATTTGGCATTTTTAATCCTAGACCTCATATAAAAATAAAAAAAATTCATTCACAAAACACAACATTTATAAAATGTTGTTTTTCTATTAACATATATTTTAGAAGTAAACCAAAAAAAAAAAAAATGAATTCAAGAAAAAATAGGAACACTAAAAAAAATTAATTTTAAAATGCTTAAAATATATGCCTCATTATGAGGTTAGTCTTTGTAAATTTCAATCAGTCGTTAGAGCTTGTGGCTCGATTCAGCGTCCTGTAAATCTTCAACATCACTTTCCTCTGAGTTTTCTTGTTTAGTATCAGTGTTTGCTTCATACACATCAATATTATCTTCTTATTCAGTACCACTTTTCACATCAGAATCTAGATCTGAATCGATTTCATTCAGAATAGCTCTTATGCGCTCAATATCTGCCATATCTAACGAAAATCTCACGATAATTAACTTTGAACATAATTCTTTTATTAAATCATATAAACTGAACTCTAATTGTCCATTTTCATCTAAAAATTTCCAATTTAGCAGAACCAGCTTACCTGTCGAAAATATGACACTTAACTATAAGTCGGTCTCACAGACCGTCTGATTAGCAATCACCGGTACAACACTTTAACTCAAACTCACTTGTTACACTAAACGTTGTATAATGAGAAATAATGAAGATACTGAGAGAATGATGGTGTTGCAATTTTTGTTTTCGTAAAATTAACACAAAATTTCATCGGTCTCATAGACCGACGAAATGGTCAGGAAGGTTAAAAGTCGCCTATGATGTCGAAGATTTTGTCTAAAACTCTGAATGCCATGAAATGGCAACCAGTATGGATTAAGATCGACACATTAAGTTAAATTGAATCTTTTGATGGACGGAAAGAGCAATCAAAATATACGTAATTTTTATCTATACATATATTAAAATAGTAAGTCATATTCGTCTGTATGTCTGTCAGTCTGCTTTTCATTTACGTTCGCATCACATACAAACTACTGGATGGATTTTAACAAAATTTTGCGAGAAGATACCTAAGTATCCCGGTCCCAATATAGGATACTCTCTTCCGCAAATATCTTATTTTCAAGAGAAAGTGGAGAAAAAGCTGTAAAAGTACGCATTTAAACTAACCGGATATAAATACTTTACTTTTTATAAAGTAAAAATACATAAACTAATATGGAGCATAGTTTAAGGCGGAACTAAAAATGTAAGAGTTCTTGGTGTGGATTGCTCTCAAAGCAAAATCGAACAAAATATTAGTGTCGGGCACAGCAAGTTACATACCCCCGGGGGTTCCAATTGTCACTGCAGGAATATTGCAAATGCTTTGACGCGGTTCACTCGGGGAAAATAGGGGCACCAGACGCTAGGATTCCTAGAGCCTAAATCTGGAAGAAAAGGTCTGCGATAAACATTGCGGGTCCTCTTCGAGGCCCGACCAGTGCCCAAAGAACTGGTACCACAGGAATCGGTGGCCCCACAGAGAGCCTATCCTCTCTGTGACCGGTTATTGGTGAGGTCCCCTTCGGGGGTACACGTGGTGGTTGTGGTTTAAGATCGATTTATGTAGGTAAGGTGCAAGGTCGATCAAGTGTGCTGTTGCACTCTCAACAGACGGAGTTTGGATAGTCTCCAAACCCCTAAGCAAGAGGTTATAATGTGGATCTAGGCTTGCCTTGGAAAGGCTTGCCATATTATATAAATTGCTACTCATTGTGACTGTATCACACACAAAAAGCGATTGCTGGCAATCGTAAAGTGTTGTTATACTACACAATGGGGGCGCTAGTCTACGCCTAAGTTTCACTCGATGGTAAGACCACCATGAGGTTAGGCCGAGTAGGCAGGTACTCACGTTAATCTTGTTACACAGCAAGTTAAATATATAAATAAATAATCTATATAAATAAAATCAAATGTTGTTCATTGGTAATCGCATCACCTAAGAACGGCTGCACCGATTTGGCCAATTTTTTTTTAAATCTTCATCGTAACCCATCTTAGGTTTTTATGGAACGAAAAATTGACCACTCCTACTTTTAAGCAGCTAGAGAACTATAATAGGTAGAGTTTTAAAATTTTCCACCAGAACCCCCTAATTAATATACCTCGTTTAGTGAATCACAGCCGGGATTGAAATAATAGTCGTGGTACCTCCCATACGAAGTGAAAAATTATTATCGTATACATAGAAAACTACATTAGGTAGAGTCTTGAAACTTTGCACAAATAACCCTCAGGCTAATGCGCATAGTCTAGCAGAATATAGACTGGATTAGGATATTGGATATCTCCCATAAAAAGTGAGAAAATTACTATTGTGTACATAGAGATCTACAATAGGTAAAGTCTTGAAACTTTGCGCAAGTAACTTTGAAACTAATATTCATAGTCTAGCAAGATATAGGCTGGATTAGAACAGTGGAAGTGGTACCTTCCGTAACAAATAAAATATTATTATCGGTGATAGCTAAAAAATTTATATAAATAATTGTTGGTTTTACAATATTCAACAAGTTTAAAAAAAAACGAGTAGTGATTTTGTCAAACATGTTACTCTTTGCTACTAAGGTCGAAAGAAATAAACACATATTTAAATAATTTATACTTCGTTTCTCAACTCTACACCACTTTCTTACAATAATCAATTATTACAAAATCTCTGTCAATATATTCTAATCTAAATATTTTACACTTTTTGCACAAACTTAAAACAAACTAATTCTCTTATGAAATGAGTTAGGAACAGCTTTAACTAGTTTCTTCTTAATTTAAAGTCGAATTTAACGTCAAAAATTTAATTTAGCTTGCAACATTCTTTGTAAGCAACCTCTATACAAGCTACTTTTTTTAGTTCAACTGTTCTGTAGAAGCAACTTATTTTTTAAAGTTAAATATTTGAGTTAAGTTTAGGCCAATTCAGTAGCAAAATCAGCTGTTCACAACAACATAACCTCAAATTGCAAAAAAATTTGTTGTTGGAATATGTTTGTGTTTGGTGCTGCCAGTATTGAGGTGAATTTCTGTTAAATAGAATATTTACTTGATTTATGTTACTTTCTGTTAATTAATAAATTATCTAATATATTTTTGCTTTTAATTCAACCATAAGATATTTTTTTTTCATATTTTGTTTATTGAATCTTCAAATATATTTTTGAACTAACAATAATTACTCATATCTTAAGCCTAAAATAAAAATAAATATACTTGTTATGTCCAGCCAGTGCTAGACAAAAATGTATGTTTCACGGTTGCTATCATTTGCGGATCATCCCTATGATATTCGGGTGAGAGAAGAAATGTCCCTCCTTCTTAGACGAATGTAACCACGTTCATTTAGCATGTTGCGGGCCAGCGGATTTGGATGTGTTTTAAGCTTCTTCAAATACTTTACTGCATATTTCGCTTTAACTGATGGCCCGTTTAGATCTTTGTGGATGTTCGAGTTTCTTAAGTACCAGGAAGCAACTGTGATCATCCGTAGAATCTTATTTTGGCGCCTTTGGATTTTTTTTATATTGCTAGCTGAGGCAGTGCCCCATAATTGAACGCGATAGCACCAAATTGATTTTAAAATTGTACAATAAAAGTTTGCAATCTAAAGCGAGAGTAGAATTTCTGCCAATTAGCCAGTTTAGTTGGACTGCTTTTAACTTCATTTGTGTTAACTTTGATTCTATGTGGGGTTTCCAAGTAAGGCGCCGGTCAAGATATATGCCGAGATATTTTACGTGTGAAAGCTGAGGTTTCATTTGGTTATTTATGTGAATAGGGAGGCACGATTCCCTACGCAGTGTAAGAGTTATGTGAGTACATTTTTGTTCATGGACCTTAATTTTCCATTTCTTCAACCACTTTTCTAAAATTAATATGTGGTCTTGTAAATATTGTGATGCTAATTCGGGACTTTCGTAAATGCTTAAAAATGCTGTGTCGTCAGCAAATGTCGAATTGTGGACTCGGTCACTAGTTGGCATATCTGAAGTATACAACAAGTATAAAATATGAATGAGAAGAAAAACAGATGTTCAATTTCGTTAAAAATTCTTTTAATTTGGTGATGGAATCAGCAAAAGAAAATGACTTTGCCTGCAATAAGGTTCTTTGTTACAAAGAATAAGAGAAAAAGTTATCATGAACATAGATATGTACTTGTTTTTGTTTGTTTTGTCAATTAGTTCTGTACTAAAACAAAGATGTATTAAAATTTTATTGTTCAATTTTTTTAAGTATAATTAATTACTACGCTTACACAGTGCAACATGGAAAAAAATAACCATATACGGACATCACTACGTGATAAAAGACCAAAAAAAAAGAACCCTGTCTCTCAGTTTTGCCCAAAGTCCTCCAGGTTTTTTTTTTATGGGCCCTCAAAGATGTGGGGCCTCGATGTCATTTTTGCAAAAAAATGATCATTTACTCAAGCTCATATTTTGCAAACCGTTTGAAATTTTGATATACTCTCTGAGGCAAAGTTGTAGCTCTTGTCATAAAGAACAAAAATTGTTAATATATAAAATCAAAAAAACATCTTCAAGGTCAAAATCGCAAAAAACTTTAAAAAATTCAATTTTTTTTACCTTTTTTCCCCTGTTCAAGTCCATAGGTAGCAAACCGTTCAAAATTCAAGGAAACAATCAACTACAAAAATGAACCTAAGATCTCAATAAACAACTTTCTAGAACATATGAACTTCCTAGGAATGACTTTGGGCAAAACTGGGAGACAGGGGTCTTTTTTTTGGTCTTTTATGACGTAGTGGTGTCCGTATATGGTTATTTTGCCATGACTTAAAAAATTACACAGAGTGTAATAAATAATAATAAACTGAGTATTTATTCTACACAGTTTAGTTCGTAAAAGAAATAAGTAAAACTATTTTCCAGACGGTAAGTATTTTTATACTCATTTTTTCTCTATAACCAACTTTTCCCAATAAGAAAGTTTTTTATTGAAATTGTTCAAATGAGGTGCTTATATAGAACATTCACTGTATATTCATTACAGTTCGCTAAAATTATGTTAATAAGTAAATTTTTGTTTTATTTTTAGTTTGGTATTTTTGCTATTTAGTAAAGATATACTTTAACCTAACCTAAAACGACTTTTACTGCCTTCAATAGTCACAACAAACAAATCATCATCTATATATATTTCCCGTTTTTTATTCAAGTAAAAAATTTAAAATATCAACACTGTGTCGAGTTACCAGCTCGTTAATCAGCTTAACACAACTTGCTGGTTCTTTTGTATAACGCTGAGTTTCTCTACTGATCTACGGCTGTTGGAAAAACCTTATGGGAAACAACTTTTAGTAGCTAGAACGAAAAGTTTTAAGTCAAAATTCCAAAAGTTTACATAATTATGTAAAATAACAACCAACTGATGAAACAAACTTTATATGTCTTTATTACACTAAAAACTGCTCCTTTAGTGTATTAACGTCAGGCATTTTAAGTAGCAGTACAGTCAATAAAATTCGTCAAGACTGCATTCACATATTTCTTAAAAATTGTATATCAAAGTTTTACTTTCAGTTCAAAATTGATTGAGAAATTTTCAATAGCATCAAATGATAAACCATAAAATATTATTTGCATAATTTCTACAAATTTTTTAACAAAAAATAAAACCCACAACCCAAATCAATTGTTGGACACAAAAAATATTTTTTGGGAGAAAAGTCTAGTATACAGGCATCTATAAAAGAAACTTTGTAAGTTTTGCTGTAAGATTTTTTGTAAGTTTAATGAGAGGATGTGATTTTATTCATATCTTTTTAATATTTATTTATTTACCTTCGTTTTATGATATTTTCCAAGGAAACTAGTTTGCCAACAAACGTTTACTATTTTATACATAACATTATCAGACAATCAACATTTATCGGGATATCCATCTTTTTGAAGGTCGATCACGTTTAAATGCCTTTTATATTTAAATAAATAAATAAATAAATAAAGAATAAAGCGGCTCTTTTCGTGCTGTATAGAAAGAATTAATTTCAGTTGACAATAATTTTAATAAAATAAAATGTGAATTTAATTTGTGTTAATTTTTAGTAAATACTAACTGTGCCCACACACGTTGCACGCGTCCTGACAAGTATTTCTTCGATTTTGCTTTGAAAGTAATCCACACCAAGTTTTAAAAGTCTTACTAATTTACTTTATATAAAGGTACCCATCCCTGGATAATATTCTAAAATTTATATAAAATTCTAAAATTCTAAAAATTATAGTAAAGCACAACATTGCTTAAGATATACTGCTTTCAAAAATAAAAGATGACTTAAAGTATGCAGTACCTTTAAATCGGCGAACTTTCGTTGCTTTTTCTCCACTTTCTCCTGGATAAAAGATATTTTTGCAGAAAGAAATTACCATATATTCGAATCAGGATACTAAGGTACCTCCTCACAAAATTTTGTTAAAATCCATCTAGTAGTTTTTATGTGATGCGT